>UFQX01001290.1:0-63926 GCA_900497675.1 Arapaima gigas | reverse complement strand
GCACATACAGCACTTGGTCAAGCGCCCCCAGGCTGAGGTACCAAGTCCACCATTGATTAACGACGATCTTCACGTGCGAGATCCTCCCAACGCCCGTTTCTACACCAAACGACACTTCGGGCTTCACGCGAGCGCGTTATATAGCCCTCCGTTTGACACGGCTTTTCTCGATCGACTAGGCCATAACGGGCTGCATTTTCGTCCGCGACTGCTCGGGCCACAATGAACGGGGCGTCGTTTGGTAGTGCTTGTGCGAACAGTGCACGCGGCTCTAGTAAGAAGACCGCGAATGGGACAACCAGGGTTCCTTTCATTGCGTGCCTCACACCATGTGCTCCTGGGCACCTCCGCCCGATCTGTCCACCTGCTCCGACGTCGCAGCATTGGCCTTTCTCGCACGCGCCGCGTCAACTATCAAGTCAAGCTTCGTTGCATGAAATGTGGCTCACATTTTCTGTAGCTCAACGGGGGAAAACATCAGGATCGCGAAATAGCCCGTCCTGGTCGTGAAAGGCCCATCGGTCCATCCCTTCGGTACCTGGATCAGGGCGAAAGAGTTGGTTTGGATACCATCGACCGGCACGTCCACCTTGTGCTTGGTCAGCGTCTCGAGATCCTTCTGCGTAAACGGCTTAACCACACCCTTCACCGGCACCCACTTCCCGGCGCGGAATTCGGAGAGCGAATACGTGTCACCTGCCGATTCGACCTTGACGAGCGGATTCACCTTGCCATGCTCTTCAACTCCGTACGTTCCCGCTACGCCCTCGGTACCGTTATGGCACGCAGCCAAAAACAGACTCAGGATTCCCGCACACACGATCTTTATCATTTTCTGCTCGTCTGTCTACATTTTGCACGGCGGCCGGCCGGCACGGAACGTCGACACATACCACGTTAGATACGCACGGGAGTGTTGACGCTGATCCCGATTCCTCATTGAGTATATCTACATACTATATACTCAATGAGTGCTGTCAAGGACAGTGTTTGTCGCGGCCCAGGATCTCGCGGATGAACTTCCACGCCATGTCCGGCATGGAGCGATACTCTGCAGAACTGGATGGGAGTAGCCAGTTGTCGAGTGCGCGCTTCTTCGCACCAATGCGTTCCGCGAACTCTTCACGCGTCATGCCTAGAACACTCATGGCGTGTCGCAGGAAATCCTGTTGTGTGTGCGGAAGCTTCTTCACGCGCCCTCCCCTTATATACTCATCGAGTATCTTAGGCGACCGAGGACACTACGTCGATCATATTCGCTGGTTATCGGCAAGATGCAGCGTATTCTTAAATCGAAGCGACATGGATCGCCAGACCATTCAGCTTCGATGCGATCTGTAGTCTGCAGCGGCACGGGTCCTGGACGTCGCGCGCAAGCTCGTGGACCGGACCGAGCTACTCGGCGCCCTGCCGACGAGCGAGCGCGCTACTACTTGCGCTGCACGAATGTGCTGCCGTTGTAACGATATTCGCGCGTCGCATTACCGGCGTCGTCGATATTGGTCCAGGTGATCTTGAATCCGAATGGGTTCTCGACCCACTCAATCGCGAGCCACGGCGACCGATAGCCTCCATTGTCATCGAGAGACACGCTGTGCAAACAGCTTTGTACCGGCATCGAATAGACCGGGACCGCGGCGTTGCCGTTGACCTGCAGCGCATACAGCGTGCTCTCGTCGCCGGCTCCGCAAAAGCCCATCGGCTTGTTGCTCGACGATTGGCTCACGACCACCAGCACCAACTCCTTTCCGTCGACGACCTTTGATGTCGCCGATGGAAATCCGATGCCCGACGATGAAGCGACGGTCCGACGAAATGCCGTGGGCAACTTCACCGTGATTGTGCGGTGATGGGCGGCGTCTACTTCGATCAGCCGCTTTCCATCTTCAGTCGGTTGGAACCGAAGTCCATTCGAAAGCTGAACCGAGGCGGGCGCCTGTTCGTCCGCGAACGCGTTCACCGCACCGGCCACAGCAACAGCAACGACGCAACACTTAATTACCGAAGATATGATCGACATAGCAGATTCCGGAATACTTCCATGGATGATCTTTGGTTTGACCACCCTTCATTTTCGGGTACTCATCCTTGTCGCGCGCGCGAAGCTCTGCTTCACTCTTGCCTGCGTTCGAAGGGTTAGTCATGTCCCATCCTATGTTACCCGCTTGCGTGTCGCACAACACGTCGTTACGCTCGATCGTCCCCGCCGCCTTATCGACCTTGTAGTAGCTGCCACCGTTCCATCTCGAAAACGTCTCACGTCGAAGCTGCTCCTCGGTGTAGGGAAGGCCCTCAAAGTGCTTAATGGCATCGTTTTGCTTCTGCTGCCACAACGCAACACCAGCCTTGATGTTCTCCTTCCAGCTCCAGACCTGTTCATACGTTGGTGCGGGATGCGTCATTTGCGTCATGCCGAACCCCTTGTCGCCCGCGACCACGGGCTCCTCGTCAGAATTCCTGAAGTTTTTGAAGTGGCTCTCCTGATCGAGAACGAGATCAAAGCCGACCGTCTTTGGAATCGGTTTGAGAAAGGCGAGCACGTCGTCTTTCGATGGATTTTTCCCGAGAATGATCACGGTACGTCGGAAGTCCGTTGTGCCCGCCTTGACCTCGACGGACAGCTTCCCGCCGAGGATCTTGTCGTTCAGTTTCGCGTCCCACACCTTGTCATTACTGGTAAAAGACCCGGTCTCCGAAAACGACCGGACTTTCTTACCGCGGTTTCGCTTCTCGTTCAGCGGGCTCACCTGCGCATCCCATACGATCGTCCACTTCCATTGGTAGGGGGGAGGATCGTCCGACTTAAACTCGAACGTAATCGACGGAAACTTCGCGGTTTCGTCGATGTAGAACTTGTCTCCTGTCGCGGGGCGCACCCATTCACCGGCGTCGTTCTGAATGACAGCCTTCACCAGCGAATTTTGATCAGTGCCGGTCGTCGACGCGTGCCTCACGTGCCGCTTCACCGTCTTACGCTTCTTCTTCGTCGCCGTCATCATCGACCTCCTTGTAGACCGTCAGCGAAAGAGACTCTGGTTGATCGGTATAAATATGCTGAGTAAAGCCGTTTGCATCGCTGAAGCCGCTCCACTTCTTGCCGGATTCGCTTTCGATCTCGTACTTTGTGTGTGGCAGAACGGTCGTGCCATCGTCGTCGACCAGGTGGAACTGTTCGTGATATCGGGGGGTGTCCCCCGCATGGGGTAGCCCAGGAAGGACATAGCCTTGCGCGGTCGGTCCGTCCAGACTGTGCGACGCGCCCTTGATATCGATCTTGCCAGGCGCGTGGATCTGGATGTCACCGTTTGCGATGCGGATGTAGGCGCCGCCGGAAGTTAGGTAGATCTCTTGATCAGCAGCAACCTCGATTTTCGCGGTCGTCGAAAGGACTTTGACCGATTTCTGGGCGGTCAGCTCGATGTTGTCCGAGTGCGCTTGCACCTCGATCTTGCCGCGGCCGGCGAACAATTTCATGCCGGCACTCTGAACGAAAATGCTCAGCTTGTTGGCGACGCTCGCGATCAGCGACTTCCCGACCGCCACGTGCGTGCTCTGACCGCTGACGATGTTGACGTGTTGCGCAGCCGACAGGTGGGCGGAGTCGTTCGTCGAGATCGCGATGCCCGACGGACTTCCCAAAAGCATGATCGGTTCTTTGAAGGTATTCGCAGAACCCGTACCACCGCCTGCTGTGCGTCCCCCAGACGCGGAACCGGGGGCCGACTCTTGCGACGCGTCGGTCAGCTGCTTCAATGCGTCGTATCCGGCCTGCAAGCCCTCGGCGTCGTGTGCGGTGCTTGCGTCGGAAAGTGATTCGAGCAAGCTCTCGGCCCGCACCAGTTGCTGTTGTGTCTCGCGTGCGTCGAGTGGCTGGCTGTCGACCGGCTTCGGATACGTGGTAACGTATAGCCCACGATTCGCGCGAACTGCACCGTAGCTGTCGGTTCGGAGATCGAAGCCGGTCCCTAGGTAATCACCGCGCGCATTGCCGGTCTGCTGGATCAGGTAGCCGAGATGCAGCGCGGAATTTCCTTGGCTGCTGAACAACTGCACACGGTTTTGCCCGGTCGAGTCGTCCATCACCATCTGGTTGTACCCTGCCCCGGCGAACTCCTTCGACCGATAGCCCGATAGCAGACCATTCGTATGCCACTGGGGCTTCGTCGCGCCGTTATAGACGCGTGCAATTGCGATTGGGCGGTCACAGTCCCCACCGACGTAATCGATCAAGACCTCTTCGCCGACTCGCGGTGGATGGACGGCACCGTACCCGCTGCCGGTATCGGACTGCGCAACGCGGACCCAGCACGATGCGCTCTCGTTCCCGTCGTTAACACGATCCCAAATGAATCGCACCTTGATGCGGTTCAACTCGTCGGTGTAGACCTCTTCGTTCTGCGGGCCGACCACGACCGCGGTCTCGAGATGTGTGGTCGGCTTGGCATGATCAAACGGGCTTCGGAACGGAACCGTCGTCCGCTGTGCTTCGATCTCCACCTGATACGCACCCGTGGATCCGTCCGCAGCCGGCGAGGTATGCGCACCGCTGCCCAGGTCGTCAACCCCAGACTCGGCGATCAGCCGGTCGAGGCTATGTGGCATCCGGGTCGACGTTTGCGAGATCGGCAAGTTGTTCCGCACGATCCAGCGCACCGCGATCGCAGCGAATTCGCGCTGCTCGGTCGAGTCGCTGTCGTGATCGGGGTGGCCGTTCAAGGTGAAACGTTTGCCTGCGTCTGCTGCTCGCCAACCGCCGACACCGAAAAAACGCTTTGACCGTGATTCCCATTCTTCGAGGCGGGTTTTGGACAGCGCGTCGCCTCGCTCCTGCGCCATGAACGTATAGGCACCGGTGTACTGATAGACCTCGGCTTGCTCCGGAAGATCGCCCTGATTCGGCATCGTCGGCAACGACGTTCCCTTCGCGTTGAACGCGCTCGCCGGATTCTTGTAGTCGAAGGTGCGCGTGGTCAGCGACGTGCTTTGCAGCGTGCGCGTGCCGCTCCACTGCGTGAGCGCGTCCGAAACGATGGTCGTGCCTGCACGGGAAAACGTGAGCGGCAGTGCTTCATCGAGAGCCGTCAGGCGATCGGTGATGACAAGGCGGTGCGCTTTGCCGTCGCTGTCCTGCTTCCAGTAGCCGTACAGCCCTTCCGATTCCAGGAGCCGGTGGACGAAATTCCAATCTGTCTCGTTCTGGCGGCAGAACGAGAGCGATGGCAAGGTGCGCGACAGATGAAACTCGAAGAAGCCGCGTGCTTGGGGATGCGCGTTGAAAATGTCTGTGACGATCGAGTCGACCGACCTGTCCTGCCAGATCTTCTGGTCGCGGCGAAATCGAAGAAAGTGCATCCACGAGGCGATAGTCAACTGGTGAAACGTCAGTCCGCCGTCGGCACCCAGACGTCTCGCCGTATGCACGTAGCCGTTGTGTGGCGCGTAGGCGCCACTGCTCTGCTGGATCCAGACTGTCGCAGGCTGCGCGATGAGTTTTTTCAGCTCGACGCTCGACGTCGTCGAGACGACGTCGACGACAAACTCGAAATCGCGGCCGAGTCGTGATTCCCCGACCATCTGGTGGGGAAGCAAAACGTCGCTTCCCAACGACGTATCCAACTTGAGAAGACGGTCTTGCTGAATCAGTCCGCCTCGAATAAGCTGCATAAGATTACGCGAATCCATCTGCACACCTTTCTTTTTTATTACGCACACTTGCAAGGTGTAATGACACTTTGCCCTCGCGTCCGATTGTACAGAATGGAAAATCTCGCGAATCTCAAAGATGGTTAATGTTGGTAAAGGCGGTTATATCGCATTCCTTGATATCTGTCGGCTCGATAGAAAATAAAATCCGCTCGATTGAATGGCTGATATCGGCCCCGGCAATACCCCACTCACATCGGAGAATTTTTCTCACGAACTCGCCCGCACCGTTCGCACTGGTACGCATGCGTCCCGGTATCGTTCAGGATGTAGTGGTAGTGGCCGTGCCGGACCCAACGGTGGATCCCAAACAAGCACGCAATGCGCGTCGCCCAAGCACCAAGCATAACGTTCTCCTATTGGATCAAATGGGCGGGTCGCACGCTTTGTCGCTATGACGTTGCTGCGAGCGATACGATCGGCCCGGTGTTCCACGCCCGCCACACATTGGCGTAGGTGATCGCTTGAATTCGGTCGAATGCCCCACCGAACTGGCCGCCCATTGCCTCGATCGTACGGGCCGCCTTGACCACCGTCGCATGCCATACGAGTCGTGCCGTGTCAGTGTCGTACTCGTTCCACTTTCCGTCATCATGCAGGTCGTCCAGAAGTCCCTGCACTTCGTGCTCCAGTGCATCGAGCGCCGAACTCGGCAACTGCCGATCTCGGTCGAACCTACGGGCGACCCGAATCTCAGCCAGCCCGCGCCAGAGCCAAACCTGGGCATCGGTTCGATCCTGCTCGCTATTCCACGGGTCACGGGTCATCGCGGGTTGGCTCCCAGGCCGAATACTCTCCGCAGACGCGCAATCCATTTACGCCGTGCAGCATGAAGGTGGATCCGCAACGGCACTTGTGCGCACCGGCTCTTGGCCAGCGCGAAGCGCATCAAGGCCCAAGGTCGCCAGATCGGTGGCCGTGCCCGGCCGGCGATCGCTCTGTCATGGATATGCCGCTCGATATCGCGCTCGTATCGACTGAGTTGTCGACGCGGCAGGCCGAACTGCTTCCGGAGCGCCGCAGCGAGTGCGAGCGCGCGATCCGCGACGTCGTACGCGCGGCGGGCAAGGAGCTCAAGCGCGCCGCTGGGACCATAGAACTCCGAGTCGTACCACTCGCCGACCTGCCGGCTCGCTGCCGCGATCTCGCGCTGCAGATCGCGGTAGCTTGCTTCGAACCTCAAGTGACGCGCCCCCTGCCCGGTCGTCGCCGCATCGGCCAGGTCGGGCAGCGCGAACTCGAAGCACTCAGGCTGGCTCCACGGCGGGATCTCCTCTGCCGTATAGGCATTCTCGTTGATCAGCTTCCGGCAGCGATTCGCGTACGTTTCGAGCCGTTCGGCATTGTCGAGCGCGCGGCGGCCGCTGTCGGTCAATGCGATCACGCGGGCCCGACGTGCGTCGAGCGCCCACTTCCAGACCGCACCGATCATACCGAGCACGGCCACCACGGTTGCTCCGGTGATCAGATTGCCGTGATCCGACTTTTCGGGTTCGCTGGCCATCGCAGAGATCTCCGTCAAAACCCATACGGGTCGTCGCCCCAGCTCCGCAGCACCTGATAATCCAGTTCGGGCAGCATGATCAAGCCGGCCTCGGCGGCCTCGAGCACGCGTGTCATCTGCCCTTCCAGGATCAGGTTGCCGTGCAGACCGTAGAAATACCATGCGAACGGATGGCCGATGCGCTCGTCGAACTGGGTGAGCTTGCCGAACAGGCTGTATGCGTCGAGCTTGGCGGTGTTCCGCAGCTGCGCCACCTTGCGCGTATGCGTCCAGGCCGGCACAAAGTCCATCTGCCGCCCGCTGCGCCCATCGTCGTAGTCCTCGATCTTGAACACCCAGCGCAAGCACGCGCGCGCGCCGGCATGGCCCGCGCTCGACGCGGCCCAGTCGTCAAAAAACCGTCGGCCGCGCCATCGGCGCCGGTCGTAGCCGGGCGTGAGGTCACGCACGGCCACGACACGTTGCTCGCCAGTCGTCCGGTTGGTTTCGACGAACTGCCGAGCGCCGTCGCGCTGCCGGCGCACCCGATACACCGCCTCGGCGAGCTCGATGAAGTGCTGCATGTCGGTGGCCGCCTGCAGGCGATAGCGCGGTGCACCCAACTGGCGTTGCTCGAACTGTTCGTCCGGCGCGCTGCTCCAGCCGTTGCGCAGGTCATCCTCGCCCGGAGCCCCCGAGGATGCATCGCGCGGAAACACTTCGCGCTCGACGAATTCCTGCTCTTCCCAGACCTCGAGCTGCACGAAGTTGTCCTGGTCGCCGCCGCGATCGTGGACAAAGTAATGCAGCACGGACTCGATCTCGACCAGCTGGTAGCCGGCTTCCCTGTACGCGTGCCACACCGCACGTGCCGAGCCGTCATGCGCGTCGAGCTGCGCGTCGATCCACGCGCGGTAGTCGGGGGCGATCTCGCGGCCGTTCGCGTCGATCACGCGCGCCGGCCGCGCACCGAACTCGTCGCGCGATTTCACATGCCGCGCGCCACGAAACTCGGTGCGCGTCGCGAAGGCCGTCAGCAAGTCGGCGTGTTTTGGGGTGACGGGCGTGGTCGCGACGATCGTCGCCAGCACGTCGGTCTGCAGGTCGTATTCCTTGCGCATCGCAGGGCTCCGTTTACGTTGTGGTCACCGCCGGGACACCGGCCAGGTCATTTAGTTGATGCTGCCTCGAATGCCCAAGCGGCGACGCCTGCAATGCCGCAGCCGATCATGGCCACGGCCCACCCAATCGCCGCAGTTGAGGGAAGCGAACCGACTCTCACAAAGAACGCAGGGAGGCCGATGAGCCCGCCCGCAAGAAACAGCGCATTGCTGAGTTTCATCGCCTGCCTCCCGTCATTGCGTCGATCGCGCGGCGGCCGGCGGCACGCGCTGCTCGAGGTGGATCACGTTCGACCGCGCGAAGCTCACGCGCTCGCCGAGGGTAAAGGTTTCGAGCGGAGCACCTGCGGGATACGACGCGACGATGCCCGTCACGATCCCGCCATACGTGTGCTCGTCGGCCAGCCCATCGTGGACCCGGTCGACACACACGGTGGCCTGGATCAGCGGCCCGGCGATCGCCTGCAGCTGCACGACGTCGCCGCGCTCGATGGTGCTGCGCTGGACGTCGCGCTGCGCGTCCCAGCCCCAGCTCGGTGCCGGCGCTGTCGTGAAATCCCCCCGGAACCGCGTGCCCCATTCGCGACACAGCAGCTGCCAGGACGCGACCGGCATCGTGCCCTGCCCGGCTTCCCAGCGCTGCACCTGGCGCGGGGTCACGCCCACGCGCTCGGCGACGGCCGCCTGGGTCCGGCCGTGCTGCGTGCGCAGGTGGACGAGCTCGGCCGCGGTCGGCGGGTGGGCCACACGCACGCGCGGCGTCGCCTCCAGCGTGACCCCGCCGTCCCATTCGAGCGTGACCGGGCCGTAGCACTTCGCGCAGGTCGTGGCCGCACCGTCGTAGCTGTCGTCGGCGTGGCGCACCTCGCCGCGATGCCCGCAGGCGGTGCAGCGATACACGTACAACACGCCCTCGACGAGCGCCCCCTCAATGACCTTTTCCATCGTGGTCCTCCGACCAGAACCCGACATAACGTCGTGTAGCATCAGCGCAGCACGACATTTTGTCGTGTCAAGCAAATCAGTCGGCCCCTCCCCGGTCAGAACAATGACAGCTGCCGCGGATCGCGTTCTCGCACCGCGAGTGGACGCGTACCCGCCCCGACTCGACGCAGCCGCACGATCAGCGGCACGACCGTGTTGCTGACGGTGAGCGTGACTTCATACGCCGTCAAATCTGGCGTATCGAACGTCGGCACCCGCTTCCAAATCGGCCGCCAGTCGAGCTTGCGCATACGCGCGTGCAACTGCTCCTTGCTCGGTCCCGGCACGGATGCCGCGACAAACTGCGCAAGCGGCGCTGGCACCCGCTCCGGCGGGAACGAGTCGGGAAGTCCGAACGAAACCAGTTCAAGCGAAGCTGTCACGACTCGTGCTCCCATCGACGGTCAGGAAATCAGTTCGAGATGCTTGGCGCCATTCGGCACGGCGTCGACAACCAGGCGCCGATCGAAGGTCGCCAGCTTGCCCTTGTGTACGCGCGCCAGCGCCAGCAAGTACGTATCGGTCAACTGAGCCGACGACAGTAAGCGCGTGGCGTCGACGTGCTTCTCGTCCAGCAAGCTCACATCATCCGGCCAGAACGTGTGCCCGGCGTGCGCCCGCAGTTGCGCGACGAGCGGGGCGACGGAGGCCGGCGACCCCATCGTGTTCGGATACTTCGGATTGCCGATAATCCGCAACACGCCGTTCTCAGTCAGAGGGCAAGTCGACCATGCGGCATACCCTACCCGGCCAAACCATGCATGCGCCGGTTCGTGCTGAACATGAGCAGGATCCAGCAAGGCGATAAGGACGTTGACGTCGAGCAGGTAGGTCATCAAAGTGAATCGTCGCGAAGTTGATTGACGGTGTCGAGCGTGACCGACCGGGCCGTCGCGGAGGTCGGCATCAACGGCAGTCCGTTACGGCTCGTCTGGTTGGTCGTCGTGCGTTGCAATGCGGCGCGCGCGAGCTCGGAAATGACCTTGCCGATACTCGTGCCGGGCTTCGCACGCGCCCGTGCGAGGGCGAGGATGTCGTCATCGATGTCGATAGTGGTACGCATAGGGCTCTCCTGGTGAGCATCAAACATCAAGCATCACCCATTGTACCCCACTCACATCAAACATCAAGCATCGCGCATCATTTCTGTTGTAAACCCCGTTGGCGGGCGGTATACTGGCTGCGTACCTGAAACAACAGGTGCCGGGTTTGGCGACCCGAACGGTTAATGCGCACAGCCGCGCTCAGCGGCTTTTTTGTGCGAAGTGCCTGTGCACGTCGGTTTCTATGGGCGGGCCTGGGTGGGGAGACCTTCGGGTCTGCCGGTGTTCATTAGCCGCCGGTTCGCCAACCCCGCTCTGCGCCCGCTCACCCCGTTTGGCGACGGGGATCGGGTTGACTCCCAGCTAATGAGGCCGCACATGCACAGCCACCCTTCCGACCGGCGTATCGCGTCGCGCTCTACCCTTCCCCGTCTCATCGCGTTGATCCTCGCACTCGGCGCCACGGGCACGTCCGCGTGGATCTCGATCGTCGCCGGCATTGAACGCGGCGGCACCTCGGCCGAACGCGCCGCATGGGCCGCTGTCGCGCTCGTGGTGCTACTGGCCGCTCACCTGCTTCCCGCGCTGACGCGCGGCGAGCCGTTGCTGATCAAGCTTCCGGCCTTGGCGCTTTGGGGGGTGTGCCTCGTCGGCACCGGTTACGGTCACGCAACGTTCTTCCTGGCCGCCCAGCAACATGCTGGTGCGCAACGTGCAGGCGCCGTCGAGCCCGTACAACCCGGTGCACTGCCGCCAGTTGGGTCGGGGCGTGCGCGTGATGTCGTCGCGCGTGACCAAGCACGCGTCACGGAGTTACTCGCCAATGCGCGCGCCGAACAGTGCGTGTCGCGCTGCGCCCCGTTGCGTGCTCGGCGCGAAGCGCTCGCGGCCCAGCTGGCTGCGCTCGGCGTCGAGGCTGATATGGCACATCGACGCGAACAGGTAGCCGATCGCGCAGAAGCCGTGCGGCAACTCGTCCGTGCACGCCAGGACAAGGCCCGCATCGACCCCGTCACGTCTCGGGTCGCACAAATATTCGCCCTCTCGCGCGATGGTGTCGATCTGGCGATCGCCCTGCTGTTCGGCCTGCTGCTCGAATGCGTCGCCTGCCTGGGTTGGTTGCAAGGTCTTCCGCGGCGTGCCGCTACCCCGGTCATCGAGAGTCACGACGACAAAGTCACGCGTGACTCATCGGTCATGCCGAGTCACATCGCAGTCGTAAGCGGTCACGAACGCGCTGAATCGCCCGCCACCGTTGAAGTCGCCAGTCACGACGCTCCGGCGCTCAGTTCGATCAGCGCGCCGGCGGCCGACGATCTGCCAGTCCCGGAATCGCTCGTGACCGTGATTGAATCAGAGGCGTTGGCGTTGGCGAATGCCATCGCGGCAGGGCAGGTCCGTCTGACCGTTGCGGATATTCGCCGCCACGTGCGCTGCTCGCAGGCGAAAGCGGCGCAGCTGCGCCGCGCAGTGCTCGCGATGCTGGATCCGATCCCGCACCGAGACAGCGCACCATCGTCCGCACTCCGTACTACGCCATCCCGGCCGAGACTCGTCCACTCGGCATCACCGAGTCGCGCCGCGTAGCGCGTCGCGAATTCAACAAGACTTTCAGATGACACGTCGATGTTCCGACGTGTCGAATCGACTTCAAATGCGTGAAGGGAAAGCGAACGATGGGCTACGAGAATCCGCTTCTGAAACTGCCGGCAGGGCAGGCGCTTCAACGCCTGCCGGCCGAACTGCGCGCTCCGTTGGAGGCCGTATTGCGCGAGCTGCGCGACCAGGCAAACGCCGAGGCCGAGAATGCCTGGCGCCGCCGCAAAGGACCGATGGCCGCGTACTGGCGGGCGGTATCGACCTATGCGCGGCATACTGCACACGCACTCCGTCAGGGGCGACCGAAGGCCGAGGACTGAGCATCAGCGTCTCGAAATTCGCCACGACGTTCCGTCCGCGCCGAGCAACACCACCTGCGCCGATTACGGAGTCGCGTGGATGCGCTACAGTCTTGAACAATCGAACAATGACTGCGAGCATCGTCATGGACTTCCGACAATTGGTGTGGGTTCAGCACCCCATCGGCTCCGGCTGGACCGATGCGCCCGATCCGGTCATTTGGGCCGCCGTCGACAGGCTCGACGCGGTGTGGCGGGACACGCCCGAGTATGTCGGCGTGAACGGCTCCGGTTCCGACCAGGAAGGCAAATACGAAGCGGTCGGCACGTTTCTGCGATGCGCAATCGGGACGCGCTCAATATTCATCCCAACCGTTTCCATCGAGAACGGTACGGCCATTTTCACGGATGGACGCCATCGATTTGCCTGGCTGCGCGATCACGGCCTGCGAGCGTTGCCGGTCGAGGTCGACGAGGACTCCGTCGAGACCTGCAGGACTTGCTTTGGGACCACCGAGCGCGTCGGGCGATTCGATCCCGTCGCGCGATAGAGCGCATTCGATCGAACCGAGGAAAGACGGAGGCTTTGCCATGTCACTCGCATCACTGGATCCAAGGTTCGTGCGACGGGTCTGTTTGCTCTGTTGCCACTGCGTGCGCAACATCGCTTACTACCGCATGGGCTTCGTAAACGAGGACGGCACCGGTGTTCTGAAACAACACATGGAATTCGGCAAGACGGTCAACAGCAACATGCTCGATATCGCGGTTCTTGAGTGGTGCAAGCTATTCGCCGATCGCAACGCAGTTCATCACTGGAAGCGCGTCATTCGAGATGACACTGAGCAGCAACGCTTTCTTGGCGACATGTTGCTGGATGCAGCGACGAGTCTGAACGACTGGAAGCGCTATCTGGACACGGTGCGCGTCTACCGTGACAAGTTCGTCGCTCATCTGGACGACCTCGACGAGATGCACACTCCGTCGTTGGCGGTCGCATTGAAATGCGTCCTCTTTCTGTACGCGCACATCCGCGCGAACTACCCTGTGTCAAGTCTCGCGATGCCGCGTCGCGCACGGCTGCCAGAAAGCCTCTCGGTCTACTACGAGGCCTGCCGTGACGAAGCCCGGCAGGCCTACGACGCGGGGAGAGGTGTATGAACGATCACTCCTGGTCACTCGTGATCGCCGGATGGGGCGCGGTCCTCTCGACGATTCTCGCGGTAATCAAGTGCTGCGAACTGTGGCGAGACCGGCATCGTATCGACATCGGATATTCGTTTTGTAGCGACGAGCAGGAGGGAAACACGATCACGATACGCAACGTTTCAGGACGCCCCCTCATCCTGTGCTATTGGGAGCTTCAGCTTCGTGAGGGGCGCTGGCCATGCGCGCGATACAACACATTTCTGACCCCCGAGCCCGACGAGGTGAGCGACTGTCGGATCGAACCGTATTCGAGCTACCCCTTGGTTTTTTCCGACGAGAGTCACTTCGACAAGGACAAGGTTGCACCTTCCGGCAGCCCCTTGTATATCCGCTTGCATTTCGCTGGCCATCGGCCGGCGAGATGGGTGGCCTACCCGGGATCCTAGCTCTCTGCGCGAAAACGCCGTTGCCGCCAATCGGTGCCAACCAGACTCACCAGCGCCACCGTTCACCCGCGACCTCGGCCCACGCCTCGGTTTCCGACGTACAACGATGCTGCTCGGCGGTGAGCGCGATCGCGACCAGCAAGTCGTCGACGCGCCGGTCGAACGCGTCGTCGTCATCGATCGGCACCTGCTACACCGTCACGCCGTCGCGGGTCGCGCGTTAGACGCATCCGACCGAACTGAACAAAAGAAAAAGGGGCTTGCTATTTCTCTCGCATCCCTCAATCCGAGCGCCTTAGGTCGTACCCAAGCCCGCAAGGTAAGCCTCAAATTGAGCAACCTCGGCCGGCTCCGAGACGAGCGTCGCGAGTGGAGCGAGATTCTCGGGCGTGAGCAATGCGCGACCCATCCGGATCGCTTCGCCGGCGCGCTCCAATGAGAGTTCGACACCGCCGCACCACTTTGACCAATGACTCAGTTGCGATGGCGACAAATTGTCGATGTCGAGCCCGGCGAACGCCTTGAGGTTCGTCTCCAAATCCACGATCAAGATCTCACGCAGATCGTTTTCAGACCGCAGTGCGTCCAGGTGCTCAACGCGACCGACGACTGCCTCAACGTAATGCGGCCGCTTCACCGCGCGGCCCGACATCGCTTCTTCGCGTTCGATCTCCTCGCGAGTCGCTTCGCGAACCCCCATCACCTCATCGCCGCCTGTGCGCAGCAATTGAACAACGCGGCGCACGATCGGGGCGGGGCAGCCGGCGTTGAGCAAGAGCAGAGGACGAGTTTTTTTGTGCACCCAATCGGCGCCCGGCGCGCCGGCGCCACCTTTGCGCATCCTCGCGACCGAGGCGTTGATTTCGTCGAGGCGAAACGAGAAGCTCCAAAGCCTTTCGCGATGTTCCTTGGCTGCAATATCCCGCGTGAATTGGCTCAACATCGTTTCGAAGTCAACTCCAAAATACACGCGGCCGCAATCCTTCCCAATGTTGGTTGTGCGCCCATCTTTGGTCGCAACGAGGTAACCGCGGCCATGTAGTGTGCGGCAATTCGATAGACCGCACGGGATTTTGTCTCGCAAGGCATAGCTGCCAATGATCGCCTCGAGCTCATGAGCGTTCGGATCTAGTTGCCCATCAAAGTCCGGCCTCGCCTGGATGTCGGCCCAATCGTGTATGCGGGTAAGTTCCTTTTCGCCATTGAGCGTAATCATGCCGTGCCACCTCCTGCGTCTTTGGTCTTCCGTCGTTCATACGCTGGCTTATGCGCCTTCGTCTTGTAGTTGTTGTCGATCCACCCTCTCGCCCATTCGATACCGCGTTCGTAGGCTTGGGCACGATAGACACGATTGCCGAGGTCGGTGAATATGAACCGCTCGTCACCCCGCGAGACGATCACACCCGAGACGAAGAGTCGCTGCTTCGCCAAAATGGTCGGTGACGCCTCGATCTTCCACCCTTCGTACTCCGCGAACCGGTTCACGCGTTTCATCGCAACCTCCGGTGACTGCTTCGTTCCTGCTTTCCTATCGGCCGCCCATTGCATGCGACGCTGCGCATGCGTGACTAACTCACGAGTCGTCACGCGGCGCCCTTCGGTCCATCCACGACACTTTTCAACACGTCCATCGTTCTACTCTGAAGGCGTTCCATATGCTTCGGTTCAGGGCGCCACATACCGATCGCATTGCGCGTGACGTCAAAGCCGATTTGAAAGATGATCGCCAACGCCTCATCCGCGGTAGGAAACGTCGCCGCGCCGTCATCGCTTGCGTCGACGTCCTTCCGCTTCACCGCGACCAGAGAATCCGTGCGCCCCGTCTCGACGAGTAACACACACCAGCCGCCGGCGATGCGTTGAAGCATGAAGTCCGAAATGAGGCCCCCCGCGCGCTGGGCGCTCGCGGCCTCGACAGAGATGGTACGAACTTTCGTCACTCGATTCACCAATCCTAGTTTTCGTTAGCGTACTCGTGAACCAGTTGATTCATGTCGGCGATCTGCGCCAGCGTATCAGCGATGCAATCCGCGATGACGGCCTCACGTTCCCGCTCATTCAAACCGGTAATTTTCGCGCGGAGTCCTGCCTCCAGCACATCGGCCAAACTGAAATCCTGATCGTGGCCGGTGGCGCACTGGGTGCCCTTGACGATCCACAATCGGACCTCGGTGGGACCGAGGCTCACACATCCCGCCCAGCCAGCTTGGGCGTTTGGATCCAGCATCTCTTTCGGAACTCCTCTCATCGCTATCCTATTTCGAGTTACCCTGTTTGCGCCCCGCATTCAGCACGCCCCACGAAGCCATCGTTGCCCGGGCCGATCATGTATCGCTCACCATCGCCACCGCTCGCCGGCGACCTCCGCCCACGCCTCGCTTTCTGACGTACAGCGGTGCTGCTCGGCGGTCAGCGCGATCGCGACCAGCAGATCGTCGACGCGCCGGTCGAACGCGTCGTCGTCATCGAACGGCACCTGCAGCACCGTTACGCCGTCGCGGGTCGGCGTGCGCGCGACGCCAGCCAGCACCTCCCGCTCGACGCGCTCGAGCACCCGGGCCCGGCCGCGGCCACTGGCGCGCTTCGGCTCGACCTTCAGCGTCACGTGCACGGCGACCATCCGCGCTGCGCTGGCTGGATCCGCGGCGACCGGGTGCGACGCCAGGCTCGGCGCAACGCGCGGGACGGCCACAGGCGTCGTGGTCACGCCCGCGCCGTCGGCCCCGTCGAGCGCCGCGTTGAAAAACGTCTCGACCGACTGGAACTGGCGCACCGCATCGGCCTTGGTGTAGAGCGTGGTGGTGCCCAGGCTTGCATGGCCGAGCAGCTCCTGCATGTCGCGGATGTCGGCGCCGGCGTCCAGGCCGTGGTTCGCGAAAGTATGGCGCAGCCAGTGCGTGCTGGCCCGGCGCAGGTCCGCGGCCGCGTTCGGATACGTGATCGCCAACTGGTCGGCGGCCCGCGCAAAAATCCGCTTGAACAGCCAGCCGAGCCCGTCCGGGTGCAGCGCCTCGCCGGTCACGAGATGGGCGATCAGCGGCGTGTCGGCCGGCGCGGTCTCGAGCTCGAGCGGCACCGGTCGGTGGCGCAGCTGCGCGCGCAGCGCGTCGATCAGCCGCCGTGGCATCGGCACGGTACGCGCACGCCGACCCTTGCCCATCACACGCAAGCTCCATGCGTCATCCAGCGCGCCGTCGAGCGCGGTGCGCGACAGTGCGCCGATCGTCGCCGCGGCGAGCTCGGCGCGGCGCAGACCCGTCGCATAGGCAAACAGCAGCAGGAACGCGTCGCGTGCATGGGCCGCCTGGTTCGTCGCATGTTCGCCCGAGCGGTCGAACGCCGAGACGGGCCGCAGCACGGTCTGGAGCACGTATTGCCACTGCGCGCGGGTCAGCGTGCGGCCGGTCGCGTCGATCGGCACCGACGGCGCGGCCGGCAGTCCGGCGAACGGATTCACGCGCAGGTACTGCTGGCCGACCAGCCATGCGCCCATCGCGTTGAGGATCCGCCGTGCGGTATCGCGGCTGCGCTCCGACAGCGGGCCGACGAACGGCCGCCAGGCCGGATCGAACCGCTCGACGCGACCGCGCCCGATCCAGCGCGCGGCGGGTTGCGGATCGCGCAGAAAATGGTCGAGGTATTCGGCGCAGTCCATCGTGTTCAGCGACGACAGCGGCTTGCCCTTGGCGACGATCGCCCACAGCAGCAGCCGCTCGGCTTCGCGCCGGTACGCGCGGCGGGTCGCCTCGCTACGCGCGCCCCGCGTCGCGATCCACGCGTGGACCGCCTGCAGGTCGGTGTTGAGCTCCGCCTGGTGCGCGGGCACCGGCGCGCGGTTCAGGCCGGCCGAGCCGTCGAGCGCGGCCGGCACGCGCAGCGCCTCGAGCGGCACCACGTCGCCGCCCGATCCAACCCCCGCGCCCGGCACCGGCTGCAGCGCCGGGTGACCGGCGGCCAGCTGCCGGCGCGGCGTGACCGCGAGCGGCGACAGGTAGCCCAGCGTGTCCGGGTGCTGCGCGATGAAGTCGGTGAGGCGCTGCGCGCCCACCTTGCCCAGGCGCGGCACCGCGTTGTACCAGCGCTGGCGTCGCGCACGCATCAGCGCAAGCAGCTGCGCGAAGGTAGTGACGCCGGCGGCCGCCAGGCGCTCCACCAGCCGGGCGTCGAACCAGCCCTCGAGCGTGTGCTCCAGCTGCGGCGCCTCGACGAGACTCGCCTCCATGCGCGCAAGCGCCGCGTCCTGCCGTTCGCGCAGGCGGCGATTGCGCGCGACCTTGCGCTCGAGCGCGGGCGACGACGCCGGCGGATAGGTTTCGACGTACAGCGCGACGAGCTCGCGCTCGCTGTAGAACGCGTCCGGGTCCACCGTGGCGCGGAACGCCTCGAGCGTCGGCACCTCGACCGCCCGCCCCTCGGCGCCCCCCGCGTGCGCGTCGCGCGGCAAGCTGCCGGGTTTGAGGCGCAGCAGGTGCGCGGCGTCGACGTCGCGCGCGCGACGCGCGGCGATCGTGAACGTGTCGCGCAGCGTCGCCAGGGTGCGGCGGGTGACGCGCACGTCGGTGCCCGGCACGCCGTAGTGCGCGTGCAAAGTCGCCTCGTCGAGCCCTTCCAGATACGCGCGATACAGCGCGAAGTGGGCGGGCGTCAGGCGCAACATCGTGCGGCTGGTGGAGGCTCGCACGTCAGCGGGCTCCGATCGGCGCGGGATGCAGCCAGGCGGTCCGCCGTGCCGCCCAACCGAATGCCCAACTGGCCGCGACCAGGCCGGCGAGCCCGAGCCCCAGTTGCAAGGCGACCGTCTCGGCTGTCACCTGCGCGTGGGGTGCGTGATAGACCTTCCACAGGCCGTCGCCCACCAGCCAGAATACCGCGCCCACTGCACCGGTGACCCGTGCCGGGGCCGCAAGCGCCGCGCGGCTCGCATGGTTCGGCCACGCCAATGGGACAGTCAGGCTCACCGCGATGAGCAGCCCGGTCAGCACGCGCGTGTTGGGGTACATCTGCGATGCCATCCCGCAGCTGACGCCCGCGATCCCGATCGCGAAGAACACCCATTGCCACGGCTGCCACGGCTCAACGGGGCGCCCGCGTGCCGAAACGATCACGCCGTAGCCGACTTGCAGAGCCGCGAACGCGAACAGGGCGCAGCCGGCACCCGTGGCCCCATGCTCAAGCAAAGAGACCGCGTCGCGAGAGCCAACCTGGGTGCGCACCCATTCGCGCCCGGCATGCGCAAGGGGATGCCCTTGCTGCGCCGCCGCGCGCCACGCTGAACCGGCTGCCTCGAAAGCCGCCGCGAGCAAGGTCAGCAGACCGCCGAGCACCAGGTGGTACATCACTCGGCGACCGGTCGGCCAGTGCTCGATCGCGCGCCAGCCGCGTCGTGGCGTTCCCCCGTTCATACCGCGGGCCCGTCAGAGGTGCGCGGCTCGCCGTCGACGACGAGCGCCATCATGTGCGCCAGCACGTCGCGCACGAACGCGGGCGCCGCGCGCCGCGCGTCGGCCAGGTGGAAGATCCGTTCGGACCGAAAGCCGAGGTAGTACAGGCGCCACGCGCCATCGGTCTCGAACTGCAGGTGCGCGGGGTGGCCGGCAAACAGCGCGGTGTAGCTGTGCGTGTCGTGCGCCGCGTGCTGGTCGGCGATCCAGTGCTGTTGCGCGAACGCGAGAAATCGCGCGCGCTCGTCGGTGGTGGTCAGGAGCATCGGCAGTCCATCAGGGTTACGCGCGCGCGGGTCGCGCGAGCGCCGCGCGCAGGTTCGATTCGCAGTTCGCGAGGCGGCGCTGCAACTCGCGCTTCTGCTCGACGAGCTCGGCGAACGCTTCTTCGCTCGCCTCGAGCTCGGCCGCAGCATCGAGCAGCGCCTGCGCGACGTCGGCCGGCAAGGTGCCACCGTGCCGCCGCACGCAGTCCCGCAGGTGTGCTGGGGTCGGCGAGCGGTATGCCGGCGGACTGGGCGGATGCGTGCCCCGGTCGTCGCGCGTCGGCGGTAGGGTATCGGCGGTCGTCATGGATTGTTTCGTCGGCCCCGTCAAACAGCGTCCAGCACCGGGGCATCGGCCGACAGCCCGAGCCGGGCCAGCAAGGCGGTCTCGGCCTCATAGCACGCGGTCATCGCATCGATGTACGAGTCGTCCTCGACCGGTTCGTCCGGGATTTCGCAACCGGGCGGCACCGGGCCGATGTCCTGGCGGCGGCGAACCGTGTCGATCAGCTGCTGGAAGTCCCGTTCCGACGTCAGGAACCGACAGTGGTCGACGCCGTATGCATTGGTCAGCGACCAGCCGCCGTGGTCGGGCTCGTGCCACAACGTGTAGCCCTGGAAGTCGAACGACGTCCCCTCGCCGTTCGCTTCGGCCGCCACCGCACGCATGAGCTCGGTCGCGGACGGGAGCGACGCTTCCCACTCCGCTTGACGCGCCACTGCTGCTGCGCGGGCCGCATCGTGCGCGTCGGTGGCCGTCCGCCACGCGACCGCCGCGCGGCGCAGATCCTCGACTTCCGGAACGTCGTCAAAAAACGCCACGATGCCGCCCGGATACTTGGTTGCAATCCTGAAAATCGTATCCATCACCACCTGCACGGCATCCGCATCGGCTTCGTGGACCGCTTGATCGAATGCCGCGCGGGCCTGCAGGCAAGCGTCCAGGCCGGCCGCATCGAGCCCGTCCGCCCCGCTGAACTTGATCGCAAAGCGTGCGTTTTCGCCGTCAAAGTAGCCGGCCTCATGGTCGTCATGGAGCGGTGGATTCTCCGTGATGTGCGGCGAGGCATCCTCGCGCTTGTAACCGGCCACGGCCAGCTGCCGGCCGGCCTGCTTCGCGTGTGCGCGCGCGGCGGCCGCGTGCCGGCCGTGCGGATCGATCCCGAGCCGTTCCATCGCATGGTGGCCGGCCGCCTCGAGCGCGTGGTTGACGTTGGCTGCGCTCATGCGGCCGACCCCGCCGGCTGGGTCGCGTCGGCCGGCACGCGCATCAGTTCCATCACGTAGTCCGGCATCGTCAGCGCGATCGCCGACGCTTGCTCGAAGCTGACGATGTTTTTCGGCGTCTCGCGATAGGCCAGATCCGTGATCGAGAACTCGACGGATTGCGTGCCGAATTTCAGCCGCCGCTTGACGGCGTAGCTGGGGCTGCCGCCCCGCTCGTAGCTGACGATTTCCGCGACGCTGGCGCCGATCACCGCGTGCCACTGGGGCGCATTCGGCGCCAGGGCGTACCAGGTCAGGCTCCCGACCTGACGGGTCGCAAACTCGAACCCGGTCGCCCAAGCGACCGCCGCTTCCGCCGTGGCGAAATCGTCCCGGCGTGCAGCCAACTCGCAGAGGGCGGTCGCCCGGACGGTGGCCTGGTAGGTCGAAGCAGCGTTGTTCGCATCAGGGTGTTCCTCGATCGTGACGTCGGGCAGCCGCGGCTCGCCGGTTCGACTGAGTTCCACAGCGCCGTCGCCGCGGCGCGAGACCATCCAGAGATAGCCAGCGACGGAGACCAGCGAGTTGTCATCCAGCGCGGCAAACAATGGGGATGCTGGGGTCATGACGGTTCCTTGTCGTGGATCGAAGATAGAGGAGCTACTTCCAGAAGCGCTCGGGTGCCGCCAGGGTCGCGGCCAGCGCCTGGTCGTCCGTGAGGCCCTGCACGATCACCTTGCCGTCCCGCTTGACCGTGTCGAGCACAAAAAACTCGCGGGTCTGCAGGCCGTCCGGCGTGCTGCGCGTGAGCGCCCGGCGCGAGTATTCGACGTAGTGCGAGGGTTCGTCCGCCACCTGGTCGGCGGTGCGATAGGTCAGGCCGGCCGAGATCCCGTGACCGGGAAAGGCGTAGCCATGGAGCGGGCCGCCGACGGCCCGGCACTGGGCGTAGTCGTTGGTGGTGGTGTTCATGCTGGTGTTCCCCGGAATAAGTGGTGAAGGCGCGCCGCGCGCGTCGTAGTGATTGTGACGGAAACCGTAGCGCCGACCATGGTGCGGGATCGGCACCCCACCCGGGCGGGGGCGAGCCGCCGGCGCCGCGCGCCCGGCCCGGCCTTGCCCGGCGGGGTCTGGACAAGTATAGGGGAAAATCCGCCCGATCTGACAGACAAAAGTGTCACACCTGATAAGAGTAGTTATCAGATGTAGCAGTTTTGCCGCCTGCCCTACTGCACGCTGCCGCCGACCATGAAAAAACCCGGCCGGAGCCGGGTTACGGGACTGTCGTTGTACTGCTCTGGCAGACGCTTTGCCCTTATGCCTCTCGCGCGTCCTCGTGGAGCATCGAAACTTGCAGCGAAATTCGAACCGCGTCCATCCAGAACCCCTTGGCCTCGTCGTGGGAAATCGGCGCGTTATCCGGTGACAAGCTGGTGGCGTACTTCTGCGCGTGTGCGTCGATTTCCTTGAGGTGCTGGTCAGCAGCGGCCGCGATCACCTCCAGACGCTGAATTCGTTGCGCCGCAAGCCGTTGCTCGCCCTCACGGCCCCGCACGCCTTCGAGCTTGGCTTTGGCCTCGGCCAAGACAGAATCGATGTCGGCCTTCGCCTGCCGGGCCCGGTCGGTGGCCGCCTTGATATGCCAATTGACACGCGTGAAGTAGTCCGCCTGATCCGCCTGCGCCGCGGCAGCTGTGAGATTCCGGGTGGTCATCGTGTGGTGGGTGTTTCGAATGGTTGGTGGATGGCTGACACGCCAAGCGCAAGCGTTGTTTTGCCACGCCGCGTGCTTGGCGAGACGGTGCTGGCAATCGTGTGACGAAAACCGTTCCGTAGAATACTTCATCTGGCACCTCGATTGAACGATGGCCGGTAACCTCACGGCAGCCGAGCAGTCCCCGCTGCACCAGCGATTGGTACGCGCCCCAAAACCCGGCCGGAGCCGGGTGTTGCTGCCGAAGCAGATCGACGTGCCCGCTTGCATTTCGCTACGCAGGCCGCAGCCAGTTTTCGACGGCGAGCCCTGCAACGCGGGTGAATTCGGCCGTATTGTCCGTGACCAAGACGGCGTCGACGGCCAGCGCATGGGCAGCGATCAGCATGTCGTTCGCCCCGATCAACTGACCCTGCCTCTCGAGATCGGCTCGGAGCCGCCCGTAGCATTGATCCGCGTCCGACTGCAGCGGCAATACGGTCAAGCTCGCGAGCAGCTGCTCGACACGCTGCGCGTGCGCTGAGGAGCCGCGCTTACAGACGCCGTACCGTAGCTCGGCCGCGACGACGATCGAGGTGCACACTTGCTCGGGCGGCGTTTCCCCGATGCGCGAAGCGCACGCGCCCCGAGGGTCCCGGATTACGTTCGACAAAATATTGGTGTCGAGCAGATAGAGGCTCATTCAATATCGACCGGTTCAGCCGGGAGGTTTTCGATGTCAGGGAAAGTTTCGTCCAAGGGCGCCCATTGCGCGAATAGCTCGCGTAGAGACGGCGCTTCGACCGGTTCGATGATTAGGCGCCGGCCTTCACGATGAATAGTGACTTCCGAGACCGGCAGCTCGAACTCGCGCGGGATCCGCACGGCCTGGCTACGTCCGTTGCGAAATAGGCGTGCATGGCGGGTGTCATGGGTTGGCATAGGGACGGCTCCAGTTCAATTGCGACGGCATATGCCACAGCATATACACGTTACAGAAAGTTCGCAAATATCCGCCGACATGCGGGCCGGCCTGCGTCCATTTATTGGCGGTTGCCTGCGCCCTTCGGGCTGGCCGGATCTTCGCGGGCAACTGTGCGTGCCGGCTTGTCGGCGCGCAGCCCGCAAAAGACGGATGCCTTAACCGGCCGGCCGGCGTCCACTCGAGAAACGCCACTTCGGCGACGAGGTCGGGCTTCAGCCAGCAAAACTAACGATCGAACTCAGGCTCGGGGGGGGCTGGCAAACGGCGAGCGTTTGCGACCCAACGCCGAGAGCCGACTCTCGAATTCCCGAGCCTGTCGCGGCGTAAAGCTCGGCGCGACGTGGCCGACATAGCGCAGGCGACCGCCCTCCTCGTACACGCCCAACAGCATCGCCCGCACCCCTGCTGTCGCCCCTTTCCGGCGGGAAAACCCGCCGATCACGAACGCCTGGCGTTCGACACATTTCAGTTTGATCCACCGATCCGACCGTCCGGAGCGATACGCCGCATCGATTTGCTTGCCAATGATGCCTTCGAGACCGAGCTCACATGCGGATGCCAGCATTACTTCGGGTGCTGCGTCTATCGCTTCAGAAAACTGGATTTCGTCCGTTGTCCAGCCACATCAAGTCGAACACGACTAGCGAAATGCCCGACGTGCGCCGTCGATCGAACGCATTTTGCAGGCCGCTGAAGCTCGGCCGCCCCGCGGCGTCGAGCCACACTGCCTCTGCATCAAGCCATGCGTTTTGTAACGATAGGCGCTCGAGCGCGCCGCGAAGATGCGGCACACGGTCGGTCCAGTCATGTCCGTTCCTGGTGAAGATTCGCACGTCTCAGCCTTCAATTCGGGCGAGCATCCGGTAGCCATCGAATTTGATTTCGTACGCCCATGTGCCTGTCATTGGGGGACGTGCGCGAGGACTGCCAGTGCAGGCTCAATGAATTTCGGCATGCCATCGCCCATAGGCTGCCCATCTCGATGCCGCCCGCCCCCCCGACCTTGTCCACCTGCCCATGCGCGCCTCCTTTGTTCGTCGTCCCTGCCGCAACCTATGTTCCTTCCAAACCTACCCACGCCAGACGGCGCGTCGACACTCCTCGGCCTCTCCCGCTCCGCGGTTCGCAAGTGACCTCCGCACCGCAGCGGGACCTCGTGACCCGGGATCGCGCAGCATGGCGAGACACAAGTGGCCTGCATTCGGTATCGAGTTGATTTCATTGAGAGTAATCGCGTTACCGCCCGTGACCGGAGTCGCGTCATGACTTGTCGTAACGACGCATCCTCGATCTCCACGTGGAGATTGGACATGGCCGTGCCGCGAAACGCGATCTCCACGTGGAGATTTGTCGATGCGTCCCCAAATTCTTCCAGCATCGACGGTCGACTCACTGTCCGCGCGGAGCCACGTCCATTAGGCCGACAATCTCCACGTGGAGATCCAGACACGGAACAGTACATGACCTGCAATCTCCACGTGGAGATTCCAGACGTGGCACTGCGCAAGAGCTGCGATCTCCACGTGGAGATTGAAGAAGCGGTCGTTGGCGATCGTGTGGATTCCGTTAATTCTCTGCGTCTCCGCGGCCGCGCCACGTCCAATCGGAGTTGGTGCGTAATCAATTTCATCGAAATATTGCAATTTTAATTCGTGATGTACTAGACTCCGGTCGAGGGAAAATCTCCACGTGGAGATTTTGGAGAACGGTCCGCCCCCTAGCGGATAGACCAAGGAGGTTCGAAGATGGGCTTGGTGTTTTCGGTCGCAAACCAGAAAGGTGGGGTAGGAAAAACCACCACTACGATGAATCTTGCCGGTGCTTGCCACGAGCAGGGTTACAACGTCCTCGTAGCAGATACCGACGACCAGCAATCCTGCTTGAGCTGGGCTGCGTCGGCTGCAGAGGATCAACCGTTGCCTTTTCCGGTCATTGGCCTCTCCGGGCTAGGGAAAATGATTGGCAACCAGATAACGAAGCTGGCGGACGAGTACGACATCGTGATCGTCGACTGTCCGCCAAACATATCGGATCTCACCACCGGCCGCGTCCTGGCCGTCGCGGACGTCACATTAGTGCCAACCGACGTTTCTCCTCTCGAAATGTGGAGCAACCAGGGAATGATCAAACTCATCGAACAGACTCAAACGATCAATCCAAACGGAAAAGTCGCAATTTTTCTAAATAAATTCCAGCCACGCTCCATGCTCAGCGAACAGATGGTGCAGCTGCTTGAGGAAAGCGGGGTTGCTTTACTTGACCAAAAGGTTCCGTACCGCGAGGTCTACCGGCAAGCCGCAGCCCTCGGCCGGACGGTGTTCGATGCGAAGGGCCTCCGAAACACCAAGGCAGCGAAGGCAGATTTCACTGCGCTGTTCGAGGCAGTCGTTGACTTACATCAGGGGAACGCTAGCGGGGAGGGTGAGGAATGAGCGGCAAAGGAAGGCTTGATTTGACCAGCCGGGTACGTGCGGGGATGGAGGAGCAGACGAGATCTGCGACTGCACGGCTTGATGCGGCGAAGGTCGTTCAAACAGCACATCTCGAAGTAGCTGATCAGTTGCCTAGCGAAGTAGCAAGACGGATCCCGGGCGCAATTTCACGCGAAGGCACCGCGATGTCAGACCGGCGCCCGGTCCGGATACGCGTCGCAGACACAATTCCGAACCCTTACAATCCTCGAGTCTTTTACGACTCCACAACCATTAGCAACCTCGCCGAGTCGTTTGGATCGCAAGGGCAGCTCGAAGCAATCAAGGTGACCCGCCTACCGGAATTTCCCGACAAATGGGTAATTATTGACGGGGGCCGACGAACTCGAGCCGCAGCTCTTCGAAAAGACGAGTTCATCGAAGCAGAGATCATCGAAGAGGAACTGGAGCCGAAGAGCCTGTATCTGCGCGCCTATCATGCAAACAAGGATAGGGACGAGCAGACCGACTTCGACGACGCATATGCATGGAAAAAGTTACTCGATGCCGGGGTGTATCGTGACCAAATGGAGCTCGCAGCCGCTGTCGGCCGCGATCCCAAGCACGTCAGCAAAGTGCTCCAGCTGACGACACTTCCGACTACGCTCCTCGAGGCTATGGCGAAGCGCGCCGACGTCGTTCGACTTTCGCACGCCTACAATCTGAAGTTGATATACGACCGCGCCGGCGAGGCTGTCGCCGCACGGTGGTTGAAAGAGGTAATAGAGGGGACAGCAAGTGTCCGGAAGCTTGAACAGGTCGCGTCCGAGCAAAGCAAAGGAACGGACAGCAAGCGGAGCAAAATTCACTACCAATCGAAGTTCCCATTTCGGACGAGCAACGGCGATGAAATCGGCATGCTGAAGCAATTCGCAGACGGAAGAACCGAGTTGACGTTGAAGGGCGTCACTGGCCCTGCTCAAGAAGAACTCGGCGAGAAACTGAAGGAGCTTGTCCTTCAGTGGGTTGCAAATGCTGATCACGATCGACCGCGGGATTAGCGGAAAAGGCTTGGCGTGAGCGCATAAGTCGGGGCGAAAATGCCCCTAGGCTCGCGCATATTTTGGGGCGGCTAGCTGTTGCACCGCGCATATCTTGGGGCGAAGCGGCGTACTGATTCACGCATAAGTTGGGGCGACGACTGCGTAACAGTTTCTGGTGGATCAGAGCCCCATAACGCACCGTGGCCGATTCGGCCGAGAGTGAGTACTGACTGGGGCGGCCCATGCGCATAAATTGGGGCGTTCGTCGAACCATCGCGCGCATAGGATGGGGCGGCGGAGCGGTCTGGCTACGCATAACTTGGGGCCATGCTGCCGAAAGCTGCTTCCGCGCATAACTTGGGGCGGGTTTTGATCTCGCTGTATGAAGCTCGTCATGCCCTACGGAGACTCGCAACGCGCATAACTCGGGGCAAAGCCTCGGCTGCTGCAACCCTGTTTCGCGGGCAGAAAGCCGCTCGCATATGTTGGGGCAGAGGCTATTAGCCTTGAACGGCTGGTGGCCACGCGCTGTGGCGTCGGTTTTGACGTTCGCTATCTTCGCGTGGTGGTCGAGGGGTCGCTGAGCGTGGGCAACCGAAGGTTGTCCACTGAAGCGAGCCCTTCTACAAGCAACATAGAAGTAAACGTACTTCTAAAAGCAAAACCTAGATCGCGATGTTTCGCCTTTGGAATCATGACGTTGGAGAGCTTTCCGCCCCCACTTATGCGGCCTGCGCCCCAAGATATGCGAAATTGGCCCCGATTTATGCGCGCCTTGCGCCCCCATTTATGCGAAATCTGGCCCCGAATTATGCGTGGATAAGTAGCGTTATCCACAGGGTTTATCAACATCCAGCTACTTCGCCCCGAGATATGCGTGACTGCGCATAAGCCCTATGCTTTAATCCGCCAAACTGAGCGAGCACCATCATGCCTGAAGCCGCGAAATTGAAGACCTCAACGCGAAAGTCGCCGGAACCCAAGTCGACCGCGATCCGGCCAAATGTTGCGACTCGTCTATTTGAAGAATCGTTGGCCATAGAACGCGAGGACGCGTTCCGTGCCGGCATGGCGGGATTCATGGGCCGTGCCCTCGTCCAGGCGACACTGCCATATCGCGAGCCAGATCGAAACTTGCCTGTCTGGGGCCGCGCGTCGGGTGACATGAGCTTGATTATCAAGCCTGGCTACTATCTCGAGCAGAAGACCAACCAGCTCGAAAGCATGGGCTATCCGTACGGCACAATTCCGCGGCTACTCCTTGCGTGGCTAGGCACAGAGGCGGTTCGCACGAAAGAGCGGCAGCTTGTCCTAGGTAAGTCTCTCTCGGCTTTTATGGATGCACTCGGCATCTCGTCGCACACGGGTGGAAAAAACGGGTCGATCACACGCGTGCGGGAAATGATGAAGCGCTTGTTCGCCTCAGATATGGCGATCGTTCATGGGGGAGGGTCCGCACCCGGCGCAGACTTCGCCACACGCAAGTTCAGCATAGCGGAAGAGACGTGCCTATGGTGGGACCCACAAACGCCTGAACAAGCCGGGCTTTGGCAATCGACGGTGACCTTGTCCGAGAAATTTTTCAAGGAGATCCTCGAAGCTCCGGTGCCGATCGATCTGCGAGCGTTGAAGGCGCTTCGCCAGTCCCCCATGGCTATCGACCTCTATTGCTGGCTGACGTATCGAAACTTTTCGCTGCGCGCCCCGACAACGGTTCCATGGGAAGCGCTGAAGCTGCAATTCGGATCCGGTGCTGCAGAAGACAAGAAATTCCGCGAAACGGTGCGACGAGCTCTACTGCAAGTTCTTGAGGTCTACCCAGCTGCGAACGTAAATCCAACGAAAGCGGGGTTGTACCTTGAGCCGTCTAGGACGAGTGTTCCTAGGCTGGTCAAGACCGCATAAGGCTGAGTGCGTCGTGCTGATCATTCGCATATGTTGGGGCAGAGTGACATCCGGCTAAGTATCACGGACATTCGTTGCAAGCGGTATGTTGAAATCGAAGCGGGCCCAAAGGGCTCGCTTTTTTATTGCCCTCACTACCGATAGTTGCGAGACAGGAGCCGGCCTTTTCTTGAATGCTTGGGGCGGTTGGATGGTGGTGGAGGGTAATTGGGGCATGGACAAGGTAAGCGCGAATTCCTATCATAAGCCTTGTAGTTATGAACTCCGCCTTGCTTATTACTATTTTGCGCAGTAACGCCAGATTTTTATTGCGCTAATCTAAGCGGCCCTCTGCGATCCGGACGATCCGCAATGGCTACCCTCGAACGTACCGCGTACCCGCGCTTTCCCGAGGTTCTGGCACCCCGGGAACTGCAAGCCTGTTACACCCCACTGCCCGACGAGCTCGAATGGGCGCGCCGCTCAACACGCGGTGAGCGACCTCGACTGGGCCTGCTGGTGCTGCTGAAGGTCTTTCAGCAACTGCACTATTTCCCGCCGGCCGACACCATTCCGGCCGCCGTTGTCGAGCATATTCGGGCAGCCGCGGATATCGGCGACTCCGTACAGTTCGGCTACGACACAGAGACCTCCCCAACGCTGTTCCGGCATTACGCGGCGGTTCGCACCTACCTGGACGTGAAGCCGTATTACGGCACCGACGCCAACGCGATCGCGACACGGGCGGCGCACACGGCGTCGCTGACGATGGACCAACCGGTCGACATCATCAACGCGACGATCGACGAACTCATCGCGCGCGATATCGAACTGCCGGCGTTCTCGACGCTCGATCGGCTGACCGAACAGATTCACGCGCGGGCGCAGTCCCGGCTCTTCAAGCGCGTCACGCGACGCCTGACCGATGAGCAGAAACTCGCGCTCGACCGGTTGCTCGCGCGTGATCTGTCAAGCCGGCAGACTGCCTACAACCGGATCAAGCGTCACGCGAAACGCCCATCGCGCCAGCATCTGGACCTGCTGATTGAGCAGGTCTCCTGGCTCGACGAGCTCGGCGATTTCTCACTGGCCGTCGCCGGGATTCCAGCCTCAAAGTTGCGCTCGCTCGCCAATCAGGCGATGGCGCTCGACGCGTCGGCGCTCAGGAACGACACTTCGCCCGAGAAGCGCTACACGCTGATCGTCGCGCTGCTCAACCGTATGCGCGTGCGCGCCCGCGACGATCTCGCCGACATGTTCGTCCGGCGCATGGGCGCGATCCACAAGCGCGCGAGCGACGAACTGGACGCCATTCAGCGAAAACAGCGTGATCAGGTCGAGGATCTCGTCGGCTTGCTGGACGGTGTGGTCGACATTCTCGCCGATGAATCCGACGAGACGGCCATCGCCCGAGCGGTCAGGAAGCTGCTTGCGCCGAAAGGCGATCTCGAGCCGTTGCGCGAGAGTTGTGCGGCGATCCGCGCGTTCAGCGGCCGCAACTATCTGCCGCTGCTCTGGAAGCACTTCAAGGCCCACCGTTCGGTCATGATGCGTGTCGCCCGTACGCTCGAATGGGATTCGACCAGCCCGGTCCGCACGCTGCTCGATGCGCTCGACGTCGTGCTGGAAAACGAGTCGCGGCATCGCGAGTGGATCGATGCTGATGTTGACCTGGGCTTTGCGGCGCCACGGTGGCGCAAGCTCGCACGTCGCACCCACGGCGACGGATTGCCGACCAATCGACGGTATCTCGAACTCTGCGTGTTCTCGTACATGGCCGAAGAGCTACGGGTCGGCGATCTGTGCGTGTCCGGCTCCGACGCCTACGCCGACTATCGCGATCACCTCCTGCCATGGCGGCAATGCGAGCAGCAGTTGCCAGACTATTGCGACAAGCTCGGCATGCCCACGACCAGCAGTGACTTCGTGTGCCACCTGCGTCAATGGCTGACCGACGCTTCCCACAAGCTCGACGACGAATTGCCGCGCAAGCGCGAGCACGTCGTGATCGATCGTCACGGCGAACCTATCCTGCGCAAAACCGTCGCGAAAGAGATCCCGGCGAGCGCGATCGCATTGCAGGAGCGGCTGAACGCCCGCCTGCCGACGCGAAACATGCTGGACATCCTCGCGAACATCGAACACTGGACGCATTTCACGCGGCACTTCGGGCCGCTGTCCGGGAGCGATCCCCAGATTCGCAAGGCGGCCGAGCGCTACCTGCTCACGATTTTCGCGATGGGCTGCAATCTCGGCCCGACCCAGGCGGCCCGCCATCTCGACTCGGATGTCACCGCGCACATGCTGTCGTTCGTCAACCGTCGGCACGTGAGCCTGGACAAGCTCGAGACTGCACAGCGCGAGCTGATCGAACTGTACCTGCGGCTGGACCTGCCAAAACACTGGGGCGATGGCAAGACGGTGGCGGCCGACGGCACGCAGTACGACTTCTACGACAACAACCTGCTGGCCGGCTATCACTTCCGCTACCGAAAAATGGGCGCGGTCGCGTACCGGCACGTTGCCGACAACTATATCGCGGTGTTCCAGCACTTCATTCCGCCGGGCGTCTGGGAGGCGATCTATGTGATCGAGGGCCTGCTGAAAGCGGGCCTGTCGATCAAGGCCGATACGGTCCATGCCGACACGCAGGGGCAGTCGGCCGCCGTTTTTGCGTTCACGTACCTGCTCGGCATCAACCTGATGCCGCGGATTCGCAACTGGAAGGATCTCGTCCTGTACCGCCCAGACAGCAAGGCCAAATACAAGCACGTCGACAAGCTGTTCAAGGCGACCATCGACTGGGTGCTGATCGAGCAGCACTGGCAGGAGCTGATGCAGGTCGCGCTGTCGATTCAGGCAGGCACGATCTCGTCGCCGCTGCTGCTGCGCCGGCTCGGCTCCGAAAGCCGCAAGAACCGGCTGTACCTGGCCGCGCGCGAGCTCGGCAACGTTGTTCGCACGGTGTTTCTGCTCGAGTGGATCGGCAGCCTCGAATTGCGGCAGGAGGTCACCGCGAACACGAACAAGATCGAGTCTTACAACGGCTTCTCCAAATGGCTGTCGTTCGGCGGTGACGTGATCGCCGAGAACGAGCCGGAGGAACAGCAGAAACGGCTACGCTACAATGACCTGGTCGCATCGGCCGTGATCTTGCAGAACACGGTGGACATGATGCAGGCGCTGCGCGAGATGGCGGCTAACAGCGAGAAAGTGCGCGCCGAAGACATCGAGTTTCTGAGCCCGTACCCGACCCACAACATCCGCCGCTTCGGCCACTATAAACTGCACCTGGACCGTCGGCCGGAAGCCTGGATCAAGGATCCGCTGTTCGGCCATGCTGCCCGTACCTATGCACCCCGACCATGACTGCACGCCCGGCCATCACGACGACCTATTTCGGCGATATCGACACCGCCGCGCTCGAGCGGCTCGAATCGAGCTACGATACCACCCGCCTGCTGGCCGCCGTCGATATTGTCGATCGCATACGCATCCAGCTTCATGATCCCGAGGGGCTACGCGACGATCTGCTTGAGATCCACAGCATGGCGCACTCAGTATTGAATGGCGCACCGTCGGTTCCGTCGCGCCGCGAAGGTACCTTGCCCGAGCAGGTGCTGGGCGCGCTTGATCTGATTGACGAATTTGTGATGGAACTCACGCGGGTGAGGACGATGCTCGAACCGCTCGAAGCGCTGCACCCGGACGACGGGTTTGGCGAGGGTTGAAGGCGCCCGCCCACCGATCGAGACAGTATGTGGTGGCCCGATCATTGTCAGTCATAGTTGACACGGTCGAAAAGTGTCAGCCATAGTTGACACATGATCGAACTCATCAAGACCGCCGTATTCGAACGCTGGTTGACCGACCTTCGCGACATTCGAGTGCGAGCACGCATCGAAGCCCGCATCCGCCGACTGAGTTGCATAATGAAATCAGCTACTTCCTGATTGGTCTCCTCCGCACCCCGCAGTCGCCATTGGCGTTCGCATTGCAAGCTGCCCGTCTGGTTCAGATCGTGGTCCGACAAAAAGTAGTGCAATTATCCACCGCGATCGCGCCAGGCTGCAGGCTATAATTTCCGCCATGAAACTGCTCCGGACCGTCATCCTGTTGCTGCTCTGCGCGGTGCTGCCCATCAGTGGGCTGGCAGCCAGTGGCTTGACCGGTGAATGTCCGATGCAGCAAACCATGTCCATGGATGCGGACGCCAGCGTATCCGCTGACATGCCGGGCTGCGATTCGATGAAGCCCGCATCCGTCGACAAGGCCAAGGTCAAGGGCATGTTTTGCAAAGTAACCGCCCAATGCCAGTTCGGCAGCCTCTATCACCCGGCCGCCAGGGCTGAAATCGGCCGCCCGGCTGCGGTCGGCACGCCTGTCATCTTCCATTACACCCAGTCTCTTCCGGTCCGTGACCCGAACGGGTTATGGCGACCGCCGCGTCTCGTCTAATCCCTCGCTGACAGGTTCACCGCAGTTGCGGTGAGGTTCGTCGTATGCCGGACGCGGAATCCCTATGGGATTTCGCCTTTGGGGTTAGAACATGCCATTCATTTTCGGCACGCCGCTGCGCCGGCGTGTACCTTGGCGCGTGCACACGCTTTTTGCCGCGCTTCTCGTCGCGGGCGTCGTTCACGCCCAGCAGGCGCCTTTCACGCTGGACGCCGCGCTACAGTCGGCGACCGATCGCTCTGCATCGATGCAGGCCGCGCAGTCGTCCGTCCGCGCCAGCTCCGAGGCGGCCGTCAAGGCCGGACAACTGCCGGACCCGATGCTCAAGGCCGGCATCGATAACCTGCCGGTCAACGGTCCGCAACGCTTCACCATCGGCCAGGACTTCATGACGATGCGCCGCATCGGCATCGAACAGGAGTGGGTATCTGGCGAGAAGCGGCAGCTGCGTTCCGCGTTGGCCGATGAGGTGGTCGGGCGCGAGCGCGCCGACTATCTGGTGCAACTCGCCAACGTTCGCCAGCAAACTTCCACAGCCTGGCTGAACGCCGTGTATGCGAAACAGGCGCTGGCGCTGCAGCAGGCGCTCCGCGACCACATGCACCACGAGCTGGAGGCGACGAAGGCGTCGTATCGCGGCGCCAAGGCAAGCACCGCCGACGTGGTACAGGCGCAGGTGATGCTCGCGCAGACTCAGGACCAGGTGCTCAAGGCGCAACAGACTTATCAGACCGCGCTTATTGGGTTGTCACGCTGGACGGCCGTTCCCGTCTCCGATGTGACCGGTGAACCGCCGGCGCCCGAGTCGTTCGTGTCGTCGCTCCCACCTGACGAACTGCGTCTGTCGCAGCCGACGCTCGTCGCCGCCGCGGATGACATCGCGGTCGCTGATGCCGATACGGCAGTCGCCGACAGCGAGCGCAGCCCGAACTGGACATGGGAGGTCGCGTACCAGCAACGCGGCGGTGCGTACTCGAATATGGTGTCCGTCGGCGTCACCATTCCATTGCCGTTGAACCGGAAAAACAACCAGGACCGCGACGTCGCCGAGAAAGCCGAACTCGCCACGAAGGCGCGGCTGATGTACGAAGACGCGCTGCGACAGGTGCAAGCCGACATCCGCGCACAATCCGCGACCCTGGCGAGCGGGCGCGAGCGCATCGCCAATCTGAGCCAGTCGTTGCTGCCCGCCGCGGACCAGCGCGTGCAACTCGCGAATGCTGCCTATCGCGCTGGTAGCGGCTCGCTCGCGGACACGTTCGCTGCCCGCCGTGCCCAACTGGAAGCGCAGTTGCAGGTGCTCGACCTCAAACGAGAGGTGTCGCAGACCTGGGCGCAGCTCGAATATCAAGTCGTGCCACCGACGATGGCCGCCGCGCAATGACGGAGAACAGCATGAACAGGAAACCTTTGGCACGCGCGGTGTTGACGGTATTTGCCGGCGCGGCGCTGCTCGGCGCGGGCTATTTCGCGGGAACGCGTCACGCGGCGACCGGCACCGCAGTTGCCTCGACTGGCGCCGCCTCGCCGGGCGGCAAGATCGACCCGAAGACCGGGCGGAAGGTGCTGTACTGGCACGACCCGATGGTGCCGAACCAGCATTTCGACAAGCCGGGTAAATCGCCATTCATGGACATGCAACTTGAGCCTGTCTACGCGGATGAAGGCGAGAGCTCTTCAGGCATCAAGATCGACCCGGGGCTTGAGCAGAATCTTGGCATTCGCTATGCGACCGTGCGTCGGCAGGAAACGACCGGCGGATTCGATGCCATCGGCACGACGCAGTTCGATGAATCGCACTCGGATGTCGTGCAGTCGCGCGTCACCGGCTACATCGACCGGCTCTATGCGAACGCGCCGATGCAACGCATCGCAAAAGGCGTCGCGCCGCAGGAGGAATATCTCGCACTCAAGCGCGGCGGCATGGACGCCACTTTGCTCGAAGCGTCGCGAGCGCGGATGCGCGCCTTGTCGATTCCTGATGGAATCATCGCGAGCCTTGACCGAACCGGCAAGGCCCAGACGCACGTCTTGCTGACGTCGCCCGAGTCCGGTGTCGTCAGCGAACTGAACGTCCGCGACGGCGCGATGGTCGCGCCCGGCCAGACACTCGCGAAGATTGCCGGCCTGTCGAAGCTGTGGCTCATCGTCGAGATTCCCGAGGCGCTCGCGCTGGGCGTACAACCCGGTATGACCGTCGATGCGACGTTCGCAGGCGACCCGACACAACACTTCAACGGTCGCATCCGCGAAATCCTGCCGGGCATCAGCACCACCAGCCGCACGCTCCAGGCGCGTCTGGAAATCGACAACGCCGGATTCAAGCTGACGCCGGGCATGCTGATGCGCGTGCGCGTTGCCGGCCAGAAGGCTGTCTCGCGACTGCTGGTGCCCTCCGAAGCCGTGATCACAACGGGCAAGCGCTCGGTCGTCATCGTAAAGAACGGCGACGGGCGCCTTCAGCCGGCGACGGTTACCGTGGGCAATGACATTGGCAACGAAACCGAGGTGCTGAGCGGCCTGAACGACGGCGACACCGTTGTCGCGTCCGGCCAGTTCCTGATCGATTCCGAAGCGAGCCTGAAGTCCGTTCTGCCGAGGCTGGAGGGCAGCACGGGGGCAAGCGCAAGCGCACCGGCGTCCGCACCCGCCGTCGCAGCACAAACGTACGAGACCACCGGCAAGGTCGAAAAAGTGACCGCTGCGGACATCACGTTCTCCCATCAACCCGTGCCGGCGCTCGGCTGGGGCGCGATGACGATGGCGTTCAACAAGCCCGCTCCCGATGCCTTCCCCGACGTCAAGGCCGGACAGACGGTGCACTTCGTCTTCAAGCAGTCGGATGAGGGCTACCAGTTGACGAAGGTCGAACCGGTCGGAGGCGTGCAATGATTGCCCGGCTCATCCGATGGTCCATCCACAACCGTTTCCTGGTGCTGCTCGCGACTGTACTCATGACCGGTTGGGGCCTCTACTCGGTCGCCGAGACGCCGCTCGACGCACTGCCCGACCTGTCCGATACACAGGTCATCATCAAGGCATCGTATCCGGGCAAGGCGCCGCAGGTTATCGAGGACCAGGTCACCTACCCGCTCACGACGACGCTGCTCGGCGTGCCGGGCGCAAAGACCATTCGCGCGTACTCGTCGTTCGGCGATGCGTTTGTCTACGTGCTGTTCGACGACAAGACCGACCAGTACTGGGCACGTTCGCGCGTGCTCGAATACCTGAATCAGGTGCAAAGCCGCCTGCCGCAGGGCGCGACCGTCTCGCTCGGGCCGGACGCGACCGGCGTGGGATGGGTGTACGAGTACGCGCTGGTCGACAAGACCGGACAGCACGACCTCGGACAGCTGCGCGCGCTGAACGACTGGTTCCTGAAGTTCGAGCTGAAAGCAGTGCCGGACGTCTCCGAGGTCGCCAGCATCGGCGGCATGGTGCGCCAGTACCAGGTCGTGCTCGACCCGGACAAGCTGCGCGCTTACGGCATCACGCAAGCCGCGGTGACCGATGCGCTCGGCAAGGCAAACCAGGCATCCGGCGGCTCGGTCGTCGAGCTGGCCGAATCGGAGTACATGGTGCGCTCGTCGGGCTATCTGCGCTCGCTCGACGACTTCCGGAATGTCGTATTGCGCACCAACGACGCGGGCACGCCGGTGCTGCTGGGCGACGTCGCACGCATCCAGATCGGCCCCGAGATGCGTCGCGGCATCGCGGAGCTGAACGGTCAGGGCGAAGTCGCCGGCGGCGTCATCGTGATGCGCTCGGGAAAAAATGCGCTGAAGACCATTGACGCGGTGAAGGCGAAGCTCGCCGACCTGAAGCGCTCGCTGCCACCCGGCGTCGAAGTCGTCACGACTTACGACCGCTCGCAACTCATCGAACGCGCGGTGGACAACCTGAAGGACAAGCTCATCGAGGAGTTCATCATCGTTGGGCTCGTCTGTGCGGTGTTCCTGTTTCACCTGCGCAGCGCGTTCGTCGCCATTCTGTCGTTGCCGCTCGGCGTGCTGGCCGCGTTCATCGTGATGCGGTATCAGGGCGTCAACGCGAACCTGATGTCGCTCGGTGGTATCGCGATCGCGATCGGCGCGATGATCGATGCGGCCATCGTGATGATCGAGAACGCGCACAAGCACCTGGAAGCGTTCGAGCATGCGTTCCCCGAGACACGGATGACCGCCGCGCAGCGCTGGGAACTCATCGCAGCTTCGGCAACTGAGGTCGGGCCGGCATTGTTCTTCTCGCTTCTCATCATCACGCTGTCGTTCATTCCGGTGTTCTCGCTGGAAGGCCAGGAGGGCAAGCTGTTCTCTCCGCTGGCGTTCACGAAGACCTACACGATCGCGGCGGCAGCAGGTTTGTCGGTCACGCTCGTGCCTGTCCTGATGGGTTACCTGATCCGCGGCCGTATTCCGCATGAGAACGCGAATCCCATCAATCGCGTGCTGATCTGGCTGTATCGTCCATTGCTTGAGGCGACGCTGCGCTGGCCGTGGGCGGCGATTGGTCTCGCAGTTGTCGCGCTGGTGCTGACGATTCTGCCGATTTCGCGTCTTGGCGGCGAATTCATGCCGCCGCTCGACGAGGGCGATTTGCTGTATATGCCGACCGCTCTTCCGGGCATTTCCGCCGAGAAAGCGAGCGAGCTGCTGCAGCAAACCGACCGGCTCATCAAGACCGTGCCCGAGGTCGCGACAGTGTTCGGCAAGTCGGGCCGGGCGGATACGGCCACAGACCCGGCACCGCTCGAGATGTTCGAGACCACCATCCAGTTCAAGCCGCGCAGCCAGTGGCGGCCGGGCATGACGCCGGAAAAGCTGGTCGATGAGCTGGACCGGACGGTCAAGGTGCCCGGTCTTTCGAACGTATGGGTGCCGCCGATCCGCAATCGCCTCGACATGTTGTCGACCGGCATCAAGACGCCGGTGGGCGTCAAGATTTCCGGGCCGGACCTGACGCAGATCGACCGTATCGCGACGCAGGTTGAAACGGCCGTCAAAGGTGTCCCTGGTGTGACGTCCGCACTCGCGGAACGGCTCAACGGCGGGCGCTATATCGACGTGGACATCGACCGGCTCGCCGCAGCACGCTACGGACTGTCGGTGGCCGATATCCAGTCGGTCGTGTCGTCGGCGGTGGGCGGTGAGAACGTTGGCGAGGTGATTGCCGGCCGCGAGCGCTTCCCCATCAATATCCGCTACCCGCGCGAATTCCGCGATTCGCTTGAGAAGCTGCGGCAACTGCCAATCGTCACGGATCGCGGCGCGCAAATCCAGCTCGGCGACGTCGCCCACATCACGATCGCCGACGGCCCGCCGATGATTCGCAGCGAGAATGCTCGGCTCTCCGGGTACGTCTACGTCGATATCCGCAACACGGATCTCCAATCCGCCGTGAAGGCAATGCAGCAGGTCGTGGCTCGGCAGGTCCAGTTGCCACCCGGCTACTCGATTGCGTGGTCGGGCCAGTTCGAGTACCTGGAGCGCGCGGCGGCCAGGCTCCGGACCGTCATTCCGGTGACGCTGGTTGTCATCTTCGTGCTGTTGTTCCTGACCTTCAACTCCGCCGCCGATGCGCTGCTGCTGATGTCGACCGTGCCGTTCGCGCTGGTCGGCGGCTTCTGGCTCATCTGGATACTCGGCCACGCGGTGTCGGTCGCGACATCGGTCGGATTCATCGCGCTTGCGGGCGTCGCTGCCGAGTTTGGGGTGGTCATGCTGCTGTACCTGAAAGGTGCGCTCAATCGCCGGCTGGAAGATGGCGAGCTGCTCACCGAGGCGTTGCTGTTCGACGCGATTCGCGAAGGCGCCGTGCTGCGCGTACGGCCGAAGGCAATGACGGTGGCCGTCGTGCTCGCCGGCCTCATTCCGATCATGGTCGGGCACGGTGCAGGGTCGGAGGTCATGCAGCGTATCGCCGCGCCGATGGTCGGCGGCATGGTGACCGCGCCACTTCTGTCGATGTTCGTGATTCCCGCAGCGTGGTTCCTGTTGCAGCGTCGTCGCGCACGACAGGCCAGCGCTGTCCATTTTCCCCACACAAACCCTTCCGGCACGAACGTGCCAGTCAACCAAACTGGAGAGATCCAATGAAGAAACTGTTTGTTATGTCCGCTGCCCTTGCAGCCACTTTCGCCACGCCCGCATTTGCCGGCAACGACATGGCCGGCATGGATATGTCGACCAGGGCTTCCGCGATGAAAGTGTCGTCGAACAATGCGCTCACCGACGCAGAGGTCAAGAAAGTCGACGTGGCGACAGGCATGGTCACGCTGAAGCACGGCGCGCTGGAAAACGTCGGCATGCCGCCGATGACGATGGCGTTCAAGGCGAAGGATGCCGCGATGGTCAAGCAGATCAAGGAAGGCGACAAGGTCAAGGTGCGCGTCGAAGAAGTCAACGGCACCCTGACCATCGTAAAACTCGAAAAGCGCTTGTGACGAAGCGTTGATGGCTGGCACGCAGGCTTCTGTCCGCGCGCCGGCAGCCAGGAGTTCGGGCGAGGAGACCACCATGCGAACGACATCATCCAACGCGTATCAGTCTGACTACCAAACAGCGGACATATTGAGTCGCATACTTCGCTTCGCCCTTGTCCTGTTGCTCGGACCCGCATCCTTTTCGGCTTACGCAGTCAACGAATCCGAACTGCTTGCGCCTGAGCAGGCATTTCCGTTGACCGTCAGCCTCGCGAGCCCGATGGAGGTCGTGCTCGACTTCAAGACGAAGCCCGGGTATTACCTGTATCGCGACCGAATCAGCTTTGCGGTTGACGGCACACTGGTAAAACCGGATTCGATGCCGCCCTCCGAGTCGAAGAACGACCCGACGTTCGGCGTGGTCCAGGTCTATCACCAGCCCGTCCGGATTCGTCTTCCGTTGTCCGCTGCGATCACGTCGAGCGCCATGCTGACAGTTACATCGCAAGGATGTGCCGACGTGGGGGTCTGCTATCCGCCGCAGACGCGCCGCTTTCGGATCGCTGCGGACGGTGCTGTGACGCTCGCAGCGCTCGTTGGGAGTGCGAATGCAGCGGACTTCCCTGTCGTCGAGAAAAGCCGGCAGTCCGCCGTACCGGGTCTACCGCTGCGTCCTGCCAATGGGATCGGCATCGCCGAATTGCTAGGCTTTCTGGTGGCTGGTCTGCTGATGGCGGGCACCGTGTGCATGTATCCGCTCATCCCTATCGTCACGGCGGTCATTAACGGTACCCGTGAGCGGTTGCCGGTATGGCGCGGGGTTTCGCTGTCGTTCGCCTATGTACAAGGACTGGCGATGACATACGCGGCGGCTGGAACCATTGCGGCAGTCGTTGGCATTCCACTTGTGGCGGTGACGCAGAAACCCTGGTTACTGGCCACGTTCGGCGCGCTCATGCTCATCCTCGCGCTCGGTATGTTCGGCGTGTTCAGGTTGCAACTGCCGACGGGCTGGCAGACGCGGTTTGCGGGATGGAGCAGACGCTTGCCCGGAGGCCGTGTTGGGCCGGTGTTCGTGATGGGCATGTTGTCCGCGCTGATTGTCGGGCCGTGTTCCACACCGGCACTGGCAGGCGCACTGGTCTACATCGCCAACAGTCATGACATCGCAGGCGGTACGCTGGCGCTGTATTTGATGGGTATCGGGATCGGCATTCCGCTGCTGCTTGTCGGCACGTTCGGAACGCGCCTGCTACCCAAGTCGGGACACTGGATGGTCGCGGTCCAGAACACACTCGGTGTCATGCTGCTGGCCGCAGCGCTGTGGTTCGTCTATTCACTGCTGCCTGTCTGGCTGCTGATGTCACTGGTCGCATTGCTGCTGACTGCTTGCGGAATGATGCTACGTGCGATCGACCCTTTACCGGCCGGCGCGACGGGGATTGCCCGAGTCGGCAAAGCGCTCGGTGTGTTGCTGCTGGTCGCAGGTATCGCCGAGTTTGTTGGCGTCGCATCGGGCAATTTCGACATGCTGATGCCACTGGGCGGTTTGACGCGGATGTCGGCGTCAGCGGGAGGTGGCGCAAGTTCGGCAGCGCGATTCGACACGATCACCTCGAACGCCAAGCTGGACGAGGCGCTCAAGCTCGCACGAGGAACACCTGTCATGGTGGACTTCTACGCGGACTGGTGCATCACCTGCAAGGAACTCGAGCGCTTCACGTTCACTGATGCACGTGTGATGGACGAGTTTACGCACTGGAAGTTGCTACGCATCGACGTGACGAAAAATACCGAGGCCGACACGGCGATGCTGCGGCGGTTCGGTCTGTTTGGCCCTCCGGCCCTGATTTTCTTCGACAAAACTGGTCGGGAGCAGCCTGATGCGCAACTGGTCGGATTTATTGGGGCGGACGCATTCCTGGCCCATCTGAAACGCTTGCAGTCGAGTGATGTGGCGCAATAACGCAGCTGTCGGCGGCCGCAGCAGGACTCATCGGCGCCTATACTGAAAATCATGAATCTCTGGGTCAAACTCGTCGCCTGCTTCCTGATCGCGTGGTTGCCGATGCTCGGTTACCCCGCCCAGGCCGCGTTATGTCCAGAAATGTCGTCGATGCCTGCCGTACAGCATCCCATGAAGGCAGCAGGCGCTATCGAAGCGACAGGATGCACATCCGGCACGATGCACGTCGGTACCAGCGCTCATCCATCTGCTTGCCACGCGGGCATGGGAAGCTCCGTGTGCGGGATGCCGGCCATACCGATGTCGCATACCGTCGGCATTGCCCCATCGACACCTGATTATCGGGCCATCACCCGGATCCTTTCCGAGCAGTTCATTCCTGAGCTGCCAGCACCGCCCCCGCGTTCGTTGTAACTCTCCTCCGTCGGCGCTTGCCCAGCGGTTCCGTACCGCGGCTCGAGTTCGCTCGCGGCCCGCGTGACCATCCGCGAAGCGTCACATGCTCGATTCGATTCTACGAACGAAAGATGGAGATACACATGAACGCAAGACATGCACGATTGGCTGTTGTTTCCACGCTATTGCTCGCTGCGAGCGCAGTGGGCCTCGCTGCCACTGGCTCTTCTTCCAGTCCGGCGATGCAGGACCGTGAGCACGGTCACGGCGCGATGATGATGGGCGGAATGATGGGCGGCTGCCCGATGATGGGTGGAAGCGCCGGTCTGGACCCGAAGACCGCGATGCGAATGCACGCCGAGATGATGCGGGCCATGAGCGACATCATGATGAAGTATTCCGACCAGGCGGTTACGCCACCGTCGAAGTGACCGCAAGCCCGACCACGTTACTCACATTGGATACAGCCTGACAAGGACTTCACATGAAATGCAACTGGAAAACCATGGCGGCCGTTGCGCTCGCACTGGTCGCCGTCATCGCCCTCGGTTACTGGGCATTTCCTCCTCTCAGAGGCACGCTTGCAACGCTCGCTGTTATCGCCAGTGTATTCATCTGCCCGCTATCGATGATGTTCATGATGCGTGGCGTGCGTTCTCACACTGGCGGTCCCGCCACGCGCGCTCGGGTAACGGACGAAGCCAAACACTGAGTCCGTCGATTTCTGCGGGAACTTCGGACCGGTGCGGTGGGAGCGCCCATCGTTCTGGTCCGGTTCGCTTCACGGAGAGCATATGTTCAACGGGAAACTAATCGTCAATTTTATCATCGGCTTGCTCGCGGTCATCGGCCTGTTAGCGGTGCTGGGTACAGGTGCGATGTGGGCAATGCACACCGGAATGATGCACGGGATGCTGTCTTGTGGAGGCACCATGTATCAGCATCCGGGATTCTGACCGGGAATCTGGGAGATTGAAAGTGAAACGACACATACGACCTCAGGCCGGCAGCATCGTCAGCAAGCACTCTAGCCTTGGCAGCAAGTCGGGGTGGCATCTGCTGTCTCTGCTGGCCCTGATTATTGCGATGCCGACGGCGTTGGTGTGGGGGCCGTCATTTGTCCATTGGGTTGCCGGCCCCACGGGAGTTGCCATCGAGTCAACAAATGCGATCCAACAGATACCCGGCTGGCGAGTTGGCATGCTGCGACCAGACGGGTTGCGCATCGTTCCATCAGGAGTATTCGACGCCTCGCACGTACTGAATCCGGCGCAATTCTCGGACAACGCCGTGCGGCACGCGTACTGGGTAGCGACCAGGATTCCCGCGACGCTCAACAAGCTCTACTGCTGGTGTGGATGCGAGAACCGTGGCGAGCACCGTTCGAATCTTCAATGCTTCGAGGACCGGATGGCTGTGTCGTGTCCGGTTTGCCAGGGGACCGCTGAAATCGCCTACCGGATGACGCAATCGGGTATCCAGGACGCAGCGAAGATTCAGGCGGCCGTCGATGCGAAGTGGGCGTCCAAGGGATAGGAGTGATGACTCATATTAGAAACGGAGGATGCGATGGAACTGAAATGCGTGATCGCGATACTGCGCCCCAATGTACTCAAGATGCTCGAGCGGCAGTTGGGCGCGCTACACATCCACGGCATGACGGTGACCCATGCAAGGGGATTCGGTGCACATCCCAATCTCTTTGCCAACGACTGGACGACTGAGCACATCAAGATCGAAATCTTCACAGTCGCCGAGAACGTCGACGCGCTGATCGAGGAAATCATGACGGTCGCCAACGAGGAATCTAGTGGTGATGGCGTCGTTGCCGTCGTACCGGTAGAACGCTTTCTGCGAGTGCGGGCGGCGACTGAAGGCGCCCGCTGAGCAAACGTCCTGGTCCTACGTTACTGGCTCTGCATTTTGAGAGACGCAGCGCCCGCAAGTTGTAGTTGCGGACGCAAGCCTGCGCTCGTTCAGCTTCCGATTCTAGGTGCGCTTAATTTCGCTTACGAACGAAGATCGATGCCGCTATAGTTCATTTCAGCCTCCTCAAGGGTCCTGTTGACCGTCGCAGTTCAACTAGTAGACCCTAGCCGCCGCCTCCTTCGGGCGGCCAGGAGGCCTCTCAATGATTATCAATCTCAGACGACAGCGCCCGGCCCGTTTGACGATGGCCCACAGGATCAGCCGTTCGGCCTCTTTCCGTGCCGCACCACGAATCGAACGATTACCCCTTGAATCGAAACCACTTGACCTTCCCAACGTGGGAAGGTCAAGAATAGTCAGTGCGGTTCGAATGGCCGTTTCGAGAGGGGAAAACGATGAATATCGGCGAGGTTGCGAAGTCGTCGTGCGGATTTCGGCGATGGTGATCAATCGTTTCGGCGAACGTGATCAGTCTGGAAGGTGGTGTTGCGCGGTCAATGGATTATAGCGACGGTGATCACGATCAGGCGTCAGCGGACTCGGATTTCGTTTTCTTTCTCATCGAATCGCCCTTGACCGGAAGCTTGTGGGCCTGATGCACGAGCCGATCGAGAATCGCATCGGCGAGCGTGGGGTCCTGCAGCCACGCGTGCCAGTGTTCGAGCGGCAACTGGCTGGTGATCACAGTCGAGCGCGTACCGACACGATCATCAAGTACCTCAAGCAGATCATTGCGCGCCGCCTGGTCGAGATCCTGCAAGCCCCAATCGTCGAGGATCAGCACATCAATCTTCGCGAGTTGCGCAAGCCGACGTGTGAAGCTGCCGTCGCCGTGCGCGATTTTCAGCTCTTCGAACAGCCGCGCGACGCGCACATAGAACACGGAGAAGCCCTGCCGGCACGCCTGCTGGCCGAACGCGCAAGCGAGCCACGTCTTGCCCGCGCCGGTGGGGCCGGTCAGGATCAGGTTCTGAGCATTGCGCACCCAGTCGCAGCCGGCGAGCGTGGCGACGATGCGCTGGTCCAGCCCACGGGTTTGCCGGTATTCAATGTCTTCGACGCAGGCCTGTGGGTTCTTGAGCTTCGCGGCGCGCAGCAAACGTTCGAGTCGTCGCGTATCACGCCAGGCCAGCTCGCGATCTACGAGCATGCCCACGCGTTCCTCGAATGACAGGCTGGTGCTTGCCGTGAGCGTTGACTGCTCCTCGAACGCGCGAGCCATGCCGTCCAGTTTGAGCGCCTTTAGCTGGGTAAGGGTGTGCTGCATCAACATCGTGACCTCCTTCGGGTCAGTGGTAGTAGTCGGGGCCGCGCACGTTCTCGTGCTCGGGCGAGCGCCATTCGGCGGGCGTGGTCGGGAGCGAGGGCTGCAGGTCAAGTCCCGCTTCCAGGATTGACAGCACGGAGCGACGCGTGGGCGAGCCGATCTTCAATGCACGCTGGCATGCGGCCTCGAGGCGGTGTTTGCCGTACTTGCGCGCGTGCGAGAGAAGACCGAGACAGGCGCGATAGCCCATCTCGGGGTGAGGTTTGTTGGTCAGCAGATGCCGCACGACAGCCTCGGCGCCGGGGCCGACGGATGCGCCCCAGTTGAGCAGGCGCCCAGGCGTCCATTCCATGTGCGCGCGATGCGCAGCCGGCATGTGTTCGGCGATGGTCGTGTGTTTGCCTTTGAGGCGCGAGCGAGCGTGCGCAGCGACACGCTTGCCGCCATGCAGGATCTCTACGCCGTGGCGTGTGATACGCGCCCAGACCTCCTGCCGTGCGAGGCTATGCGGGACGCTGTAATAGTGGCCGCCGACATCGACGTGGTAATCGATGTTCACACGGCACTTCTGGAAGGTGGCGATCTCGTAGCGACGCACGGGCAACGGGCGCAGGACGGGTTGGTCCAGCCGTTCGAACCATTCACGCCGGTTGCCTTCGAGCCGCTTGAACGGGCGCTGGTTTAGGTCGGCGATCAGTTCTGCAATCGCCTTGTTGAGTTCAGCCAGACTGTAGAAGCGATAGTGGCGCAGTCGGGCCAGCACCCAGCGCTCGACGATCTGCACGCCGACTTCGACCTTGGCCTTGTCCTGCGGTTTGCGCGGACGCGCCGGCAGCATCGCGGTGCCGTAGTGGTTCACGAAGTCCTGCGTGGTCGTGCCGAGTCCGGGTTCGTAACGGTCGGGTCGCGCGATCAGCGCCTTCGGGTTGTCGGGCACGAGCAGCTCGGGCACGCCGCCAATGAACTCTAGCGCATCGCACAGGCTGCCGATCCAGTCCGCCATCGTCTCGGTGCGCGTCGCGCACGCGAACGTGTAGTTGGATGCGCCGAGCACGGCAACGAACACGTGCGCCTCGAACTCGACGCCGCCATCGCTCGCCAGGACCGGCACGGTGGGACCCGCGAAGTCCGCGAACAGCTTCTCGCCGGCGCGGTGCTGCTGACGCATCGAGCGCTTGATCGACTTCGCCCAATCCTTGTACTTCTGGCAGAACTGCGTGTAGCGGTACGTCCGCTGGCCGGGGTTCGCTTCAGCGTATTCTTCCCACAGCAGTTGCAGCGTCACGCCCTTGCGGCGCAGCTCGCGATGCAATGCCGTGTAGTCGGGCTCGATGCGTCGCGTCGTCGTCGCCGCGGCATTGGTTGCCGCAGGCCTCAGGCGCGCGTCCAGTTCGTCGTCGGACATTGCTTCGGCTGCCGCCCAATCGAGTCCCGCCTGGCTGGCTTGGGCCGCGAACTTCGAGACGGCACCGACGCTGATGCCGATAGCCCGGCTGATCTGCCGATGCGTCAGGCCACACGCCCACTTTAGTCGCAGGACTTCCTTCAATTTGCGCATGCTCATCCGAGGTGTCGGCATCGGCACTTCTCCCGCAAAAAAGGGAGCAGGCTAACGCCGTCGGTGAATACATGCGCAACGCCACCGCCAGACTCAAACCCGGATTACGTTCCGGTTGTCGCGGGGCGGCGTAAAGGAGCCGGGGATGGGCGGCGTAATGGCGCCAGCAGAACCGGGGGTAAAACGCGGATTCGAACGGTTTCAAGGTTGCGGTTTTTTGCCGTTTTTGGCAACTGCATTTTGAGGGGGATCTGGCATCGGTTTCGGGGTGCGGTAACTGTCGCCCTCGAGGACGAGCCGGTAGGCGCCGTGGCGTAGTCGGTCGAGTGTGGCGGTGCCGAGGATGCGGTTGTCGGGGAACGCGGCGCCCCATTCACCGAAGTCGAGATTCGACGTCAGGATGGTCGCCGCGTGCTCGTAGCGGGCCGCGACGAGATCGTGGAAGTCCTCGTCCTGCGGGGTACGTAGCGGTTTGAGCGCGAAGTCATCGACGATCAGCAGCGGCACCCGGGCGTACTGCTGGAACTTGCGGTCATAGGCGCCGGTGGCGCGCGCGGCGTTCAATCGCTTGAGCAGCTCGGTCTGCGAGATGAACAGCACATCGCGGCCTTGGCGGGCGGCGCAGTGGCCCAGCGCCTGGGCCAAGTGGCTTTTGCCGGTGCCGGTTGGACCGGCGATCAGGATCGCGACCTTCTCGTCGAGATACCGGCCTGTCGCGAGATCATGAACGTGTGAGCGGTTCAACGTAGGCAGCCGGTCGAAGTCGAACGTCTCGAGCGTCTTGCCCATCGCGAAGCCGGCGCGCAGCAGACGGGTGCCGAGCTTCTTGTGTTCGCGACGGGCAACCTCGTCGTGCAGCAGCATGGCAAGGAACTCGGTATAGGCGAGCTGCCCGTCGATCGCCTGACGGTTGCGCTGCTCAAGCGAGTCGAGGATGCCGGACAGGCGCAGCTGTTTGAGGATGGAATTCAATTCGGGACTCGGGTTCATGGTGTCAGTGGATCAGCAGGGATTGGAGATCACGGCCGAAGCGGCCGCCGTTCTGGTAAGCGCCAGTCGGGGCCGACGCGGGACGCGGCACCGGTTCGCTGTCCAGGCCTTTGTCGAGGATGCCCTTGATGGTGCTGTACTTCGCGCTGCTGAACGCGAGCGCACGCTCGCAGGCTGCTTCCAGCCTCTGATCGCCGACTTTCTGTCGCAGCCGGATGATCCCCTGCGCGCCGCGCAGGTTGACGAGCACCTTGTCGTTGAACAGCGCGAGGATCACGCCGTGGCACGACGGCCCGATCTCCTTCGCGCGCGCCAGACACCACTGCGGATCGTGCTCGAGCCAGGCCTGCGCTTCGGGCGGCTGGTGATCTCGCACCGTGTGGCGACCGCCGGCCCGCTGCCGCGGATGGGTTGCGACGAGTTCATGCCGATGGAACAGCTGGATGACCGTATCGGTCGCCTTCAGCCAGAGCGACTTGCCGACGAGCGTGAACGGTGCAGAGTACAGCGCGTGCTTGTAGACGACGTGGCCGTCGCGATGGACCGCCACCTCCTTCCAGACCGACAGTACCGGCGGCACGTCCGGCAATGCAGCGAGCAACGGGCGCTCGACGCCGAAGCGCGTCAGCGGCCGTTCGTGGACGGTGCCGTGGATACGAGTGCCGGCCTGCTGCATCACCCATTCGCGCAGTTGCCGGTTGGCGTCGGCCAGATCCCGGAACTCGCGCAGCGGCACGAAGGACTTCTTGACGTATTTGACGCCCGATTCGACGACGCCCTTCTTCTGGGGATCGTGCGGCGGACAGGCGTCGATCCGGAATCCATATCCCTCGGCAAGCGCGGCGTACGAGCGTTGCACCGCCGGCTCGTATCGACACGCCCGGATGATCGCGCACTTCGCGTTATCGATGATGACCCGGTCGGGACAGCCGCCGAACCATTCGAAGGCGCGCCGGTGGCTGGCGAGCCACGTCTCGACGGTCTGGTCCAGCACGATCTCGGCATACTGGTGGCGCGACCAGCACAACGTCATCACGAAGATCCACGTCCGGACCGCAATGCCCTCGACCGTCAGCACGGGTCCCGCGCCGAAGTCGACCTGCGCGGCGTCGGCCGGTGCGAAGTCGAGGATCGTTGTGGTGGCCACGCTGCGCTCGGCAGCCAGATGGCGCAGCATGCGCTTCACGGCACAATAGCTGCCGGCGTAGCCATGATTGCGTTGAAGGGCGGCATGGATCGTGGTGCCCTGAACGCCGGCGGCAAGCCATTCGCGGACCTGTTCGCGATATGGCTCAACCGTCGACACACAGGTGTGCGGCAGGTGCGGCGTGCGCCCGAAGACACCCGCGATCGTAGCGTCGTCCGGCAGCGGCTGCACCGGATCCAGCCAACTACGCGCTTCAGCCTCGCGGCGCACGGTCGTCAGCTTCTTGCGCCCCATCAAACCGCCGCGCGCGATGTCGCGGTCAGAATCGCCTTGCCGCATGCGGACAAGGACTTGGCGGTATTCAAACAATTCGAACCTCCTGTTGGCCATGGACGCTCCGTTCAAAAAGAACGGAGCGTACCGACTCGGAAAGTTCGAACCGCGTTCTCGCCCTGATGCTGCTGGCGCCTATGCGCCGCCCCTAACGTGGCGCCATTACGCCGCCCTTGGACTGGCGCCTATGTGCCGCCCCTCAAGTGGCGCCCTTATGCCGACCCCGCATTGGCTCCATAGCGCCGCCCCGTGACACCGGTTACGTGATCACCCGTTTCGGTCCCGTGATCGCTCATTCCGGCATCGTGATCACGCGTTTCGGAAACCTGTGATCAGCGATCACGATCAACCGAAACGGGTGATCACGATCATTCGGAATCCATGATCACGATCCGCCGAAATGCGTGATCACGTTCGCCGGAATACGCAGTCGTCGGGCATGTCGACCAAGATGATTCGTCACTATGAGGAAACAGGCCTGATTCGGGCTGCCACCCGGACAGGGGCGAACTATCGTGTGTACACGCCCAGGGATGTCCAGGTGCTGCGCTTCGTCCGGCAGGCCCGACATCTTGGTTTTTCCACGAAGCAGATTGCGGTGCTGCTGGCCCTTTGGGAAGACCGCAGCCGGTCCAGCGGCGAGGTCAAACGGCTCGCGAATGAGCATATTGCCAACCTGAATCTACGCATTCAGGAACTGGTGGAAATGCGGGATACGCTCCGGCATCTGGCAGCCCACTGCAAAGGGGACTCACGCCCTGACTGTCCGATTCTGGAGAAACTGGCTGGCGCGGCGCATTGACGCCCCCTTGACCTGCCCCGCAGCGAAAGGTTGTAACTGAAATGATTCAACGGAACGGAGTTGGAAAATGGAACTGACCATCAAGGATATGACCTGCGGGCACTGCGCGGGCGTCGTAACGAAAGCGGTCAAGGAAGTCGATACGGCGGCACACGTGACCGTCGACCTGGAAACCAGGATCGTGCGCATCGAGTCGTCACGCGAGGCGGGTGAATTTCTTTCGGCGATACAGGAGGCCGGATATAGTCCCGCCGCGCTCGCATGAGCTTACACATCTGAAGGTCAGGCCACGAAGCCTTCGACTATCCCGTTTCTCGGGACCAGCCTGGCTCAGGGGCGGATAATCACACCGGCGGCCGCGCGTTCCCCTGCACTCGTGGAACGAGCAAGCTGGCCGGTCGGCGTCCCCGCAACAGACCATAGCGGCCAGCGTTACCAATGGACGGCACGACAGGCGACGCAATTTGTGCACAGTGTGAAAGACAACGCGGAGCACGGAAAATGAGCGGACAGCGTAACGACGGCGAAACTTCTCCCGAACACCTGAACGCGAGCCACGGCGCGGGCGGCCACCAAGACCATGCTGCGCACGCCGCGCAAGGTCAGGCCAGCGGGGATGCCGATGGCAATCACGCGGCGCACCACGGACATGGCCACGGTGAAATGTCCGAAGGTCCCGACGGCGCGCTCAGGGACCCGGTGTGCGGCATGTCTGTCACGGCGGATTCGCCATTTCGCAGCGAGCACGATGGACATCCGTATTTCTTCTGCAGTGCGTCATGTCAGAAGAAGTTTCGGGCGGACCCGTTGCGATATGTCAAACCGTCGACCAGCACGTCGGTTGAGGCTGCGCCGGAGGGCTCGATATACACCTGCCCGATGCATCCGGAAATTCGCCAGGACCATCCTGGCAACTGCCCGAAGTGCGGTATGGCCCTTGAGCCCTTGTTGCCCAGTCTCGAGGACGAAGAGAATCCCGAGCTGACGGATTTTCGACGCAGGTTCTGGTGGACGCTGCCGCTGACGGCCGTGGTGTTCGTCCTGGCCATGTTCGGCCACCGGCTGGGCTGGATGGAAGCGTCCACACAGAGCTGGGTCGAACTGGCTCTCTCGACTCCGGTCGTCGTGTGGGCGGGCTTGCCGTTCTTCGAACGTTGCACCCGCTCGTTCATCAATCGCAGCCCGAACATGTGGACGCTCATCGGACTTGGTACGGGGACGGCCTATGTCTATAGCGTCATCGCGACAGTCGTTCCAGGAGTCTTCCCGGAGGCATTTGCCGCACATGGTCGTGTGAGCGTGTATTTTGAGGCCGCGGCCGTCATTATTTCGTTGACGCTCGTCGGGCAACTGCTCGAACTGAAGGCTCGGTCGCAGACGTCCGCTGCCATCAAGGCACTGCTGGGACTGGCGCCGAAGACCGCGCGGCGTATCAACGCCGACGGCACAGAAGAGGACGTTCCACTGGCTCACGTCCATGTCGGCGACCTCCTTCGCGTAAGACCAGGCGAGAAGGTTCCGGTCGACGGCGTTGTGACGGAGGGTTCCAGCGCGCTCGATGAGTCCATGATTACGGGCGAACCTATTCCCGTCAGCAAGCGGGTGGGTGACCACGTCATCGGCGCGACCATGAATACCTCCGGAAGCCTCATCATCAAATCGGAGAAGGTCGGCTCCCAGACCATGCTGGCACAAATCGTCCAGATGGTCGCGCAGGCGCAGCGTTCCAGGGCACCCATGCAGCGCATGGCTGACAAGGTCGCGGGAGTTTTCGTCGTCGCGGTGGTCGGCGTCGCCATCCTGACGTTCGTCGCCTGGGGCTTTTTCGGACCCGAGCCCAGTTGGGTCTACGGGCTTATCAATGCCGTGGCGGTGCTCATCATCGCCTGTCCCTGTTCGCTTGGGCTGGCGACTCCCATGTCCATCATGGTCGCGAGTGGCAAAGGCGCGTCGAACGGTGTGCTTTTTCGGGATGCGGCTGCGATTGAGAACTTCCGGAAGGTCAACACGCTGATCGTCGACAAGACAGGCACCTTGACCGAAGGTCGCCCTGCCTTCGAACGCGCAATCGGCGTGAATGGATATGCGGAAGAGGATGTTCTCCGGCTCGCGGCCAGTCTTGACCAGGGTAGCGAACACCCGCTCGCTGCGACCATCGTGGATGCGGCCCGTGAACGGCGGCTCGCGTTCGAGAAGGTGGAGCACTTCGAGTCGAGCACCGGGATTGGCGTGCGAGGACTGGTCGGCAGCCGCAATCTCGCGCTGGGCAACACCACCCTCATGCAGGCCGACGGCATCGACGTTGGGACGCTCACGGAAAATTCGGACACGCTGCGTGCGCAGGGCGCCAGCGTCATGTATCTGGCGGTTGATGGAATGCTGGCCGGCCTGCTCGCGGTTTCGGACCCGGTGAAGGCAACGACACCCGAGGCACTGGCCCGGCTCAAGGAAGACGGTATCCGCGTGGTGATGGCGACGGGCGACGGTGTCGTGACCGCCAGGGCTGTCGCGACGAAGCTCGGCATCGGTGAATTCCATGGCGAGGTCAAACCAGCCGACAAGCTGGCGCTGGTGACGAAATTCCAGCAGGAAGGCAAGGTTGTAGCCATGGCCGGTGACGGTATCAACGATGCGCCCGCGCTTGCCAAGGCGGACGTGGGCGTCGCGATGGGCACCGGCACCGATGTAGCGATGAGCAGCGCACAGGTGACCCTCGTCAAAGGAGACCTGCGCGGCATCGCGCGAGCCCGGGAGTTGTCCGAGGCGACAATCGGGAACATGAAGCAGAACCTCGGCTTCGCGTTTGTGTACAACGCCCTGGGTGTGCCTCTGGCGGCAGGGGTACTGTATCCGTTCACCGGATTATTGCTGTCCCCGATGATCGCCGCACTGGCCATGAGCCTGAGTTCGGCATCGGTTATCACCAACGCGCTACGGTTGCGGAACGTGAAAATCTGACTTTTCGCAGAAGAAACCGGCGGCATTGAGCGCTGCCGTCATGATCGTAACCCATGAAACCAGGGGCGCCCCATGTCACTATCTCGCCGTCAATTCCTGCTGACGTCCGCTGCCGCCGCCTCGGCCGTGCTAACCGGATGCGCAGAATGGCCCTCAAGCGGTTCAAAAGAAGTCGCGAATGGAAATGTGAGCGGCACTTCGCGTCGCCTTATTGTCGATACCCGTTCGATCGAGGTCAACGGCCGTGCTGCGACGGTGTACGGGTTGCATCAGCCGGACGGCACGCGCGGCCTGTTCCTCGAACCGGGCGAGCGCTTTGCCGTGGAACTGGACAACCGCCTGCACGAACCCACCATTGTCCACTGGCACGGACAGACGCCCCCGTCCGATCAGGACGGCGTGACCCAGTTCGGCGTGCCGGCGCTTCAACCAGGGGAGCGGCGCGCCTATGATTTTGCCGCGCGCCCCGGCACCTACTGGATGCACTCACATCATGGTTTCCAGCATCAGAAACTGCTGGCCGCTCCACTGGTTGTGCGCACGGCCGACGATGTACGGGCTGACCGCCAGGAGGTGGCGATCTTTCTGGAGGATTTCCTGTTCCGCGATCCCGCCGAAGTGTTCTCAGAGCTGCAGAAGGGCAACGCAGATTCCAAGGGAGCCATGACCGGTCAAAAGTCGGGCGCGCAGCCCCACGGCATGGGTGGGATGGGCGGTATGCACGGCATGTCTGACATGGGTGGCATGGGTGGCATGGGTGGCATGGGTGGCATGGGCGGCAGTAGCATGCCGGATCAAATGCCCGGCATGAAGATGGACCTTAACGATGTCGATTTCGATGCCTATCTCGCCAACGACCGCACGCTCGACGACCCGGAAGTCATCCGGGTCGAGCAAGGCGGAAGAGTGCGCTTGCGGATTATCAACGGCGCCTCATCCACCAACTTCCACGTTGACCTCGGCTCGTTGCGAGGTACGGTCGCGGCGGTCGACGGCAACGCCGTCCAGCCGCTGACAGGCAGCCGCTTTGGTTTAGCGATGGCTCAGCGGATCGATATTCTCGTTGACCTGCCCAACGGGACCGGAGCGTGGCCGATTCTCGCCGTACGGGAAGGAGCCAGACAACAGACGGGGATTATTCTCGCCTCTAAAGGCGTCAACGTGGGCAAGGTCGCGGGGGCGACAGCCGCCGCTGGACCGGTGAGCTTCGATCAGGAACTGCGGTTGTCTGCGCTCAGGCCGCTGGCAGACCGTCCCGTCGATTCGCATTCTGTGCTGATGCTGACCGGTTCGATGCAGCCGTATACGTGGGGAATCAACCACAAGGGCTGGGACAATCGCGACACGGTGAAAATCCGCAGCGGACAGCGGGTGGCTATTACGTTCCAGAACACCACGATGATGGCCCATCCGATGCATCTGCACGGGCACCACTTTCAGATCGTCGCGCTCAATGGCAAAACGTTCTCCGGGGCGCTGCGTGACACGGTGCATGTCCCGCCGATGGCAAAGGTCACCCTGGCGTTCGATGCCAACAATGCAGGCCGGTGGCTGATGCATTGTCACAATCTCTATCACATGAAGTCCGGCATGATCACCGAAGTGCGTTACGTTTGACAGTCGGTCGGGCTACACGGGCATGCCTCTTTGTTTTTGGAACGGCCGGACCGCTGAACGGACGCGGATTTACGTCATCGCGGAGGACAGTTCGGTGGTTTGACGTGAAGGTTTTGGCAGGGATACGACGTTGGCAACCTGATGGCCCCCTGCCTCGTCGACTCATCGCCGGGGGCTTCCGAAGTCCGGGGCACCAGACTCGTACAGCCAGACAAGACGAGTAATGCAGCAAAAGTCACCGTAGTAAAACCTGCCACGCGACCGAATGGATTCACGTTGGGCTCCCAAAGACAGGCGATCTCGACACATCCGCGTCAGGCACGTCAAAGGGTAAGAGGCGGCGAACAGCAACAAGGCTCCGCGCTACCCGTCTCGACAGAGTGTGGAATTCGTCAATGCTGGGCTGCCCATTTCGATTCGGAAAGCTTATGGAGCTCCTTGTTGCGGGCGATGGTTGCTGCGCTCGGCGGGTAGTCATGCTTCCTGATTGGCAACAGGCCATCGTGATAGGCCTGAATCAGTTCCTGCCGGACCTGCTCCCGGGTCTTGCCCTGCGAAGCAGGGTTCCCGGATTGGCTCACGGTCGGAGCCGGCGAGACAGCGGCAGTGTTCGATACGGGATTGCTGTTTTGAGCGACGTTGGGATAGTCGTGGCCGCTATCGGCGAAAGCGGACGTGGCAGCAGATGCGGCGACAACCATGGCAGCGACAATTCGAATATTCATGTTTTCTCTCCGTTGCGAAACGTGGAGCCTCCATATGCGACTCCAATGAGACACATTCTGGAGAGGTGGCTCTGATTGAGCCGTGACGTGAAAATGATCTTTTGGTCACGCGGCGTTCATCTCCGATCGCACCACTCGAAGACGCGAAACCCGCGTACAAAAAAAGAGCCCGGCCAATCAGCCGGGCTTGCAAGGGATGGTCGCCGCACGAGAACAACGAATCTGCGTGGGCGAACCACCCGCGTGGACGGACGATGACGGCGTGTCGATTACGTTGTGCCTGGCAGCGGACTCGAGACGAGCACGGCGGCCACCATCAGCACGCCGACCAGTACGAGAGACTCCACATGCAGCACCATGCCAAATCGGCGAAGCGGCCCGCTCGGCACGGCCTTCGACGGATTTTTCAGCGTCGACAGAAGCGTCGGCATCTCGAAGAAACGATTGTGTCCGCCGAGTGCCGCGGCAACCAGTACGAGCGCAAGTTTGAGCATGAGCACTTGCCCGTAAGTCGACCCCAACAGATTGGCAGGAACATTGACTCCTCTCCAACCGTTGTACGCGCCGGTGCTGAACAGAACAATCAATGCATAGGTCGATGTGTCGGACAGCGACTGCACGAACGACGCGCTGGTGAGTCGTTCATTCCCAGGCGCATCGAGCAGGCGCGGCATCACGACATAGGTCGTCACCAGTACAAGCCCGACCCACGCACTAATGGCAAGCAGATGCAGCCAATCCGCCCAGACAGGCAGACTGAACAGTCCCGCATCGACAGGATGCCCACCGTTACTGCGCGCAAGCGCGACGCCAGCCAACGCCACCCATATCGCGAACGGGAAGCGGGCTTCGTTTCCTGACCTCACGAATGACAGTACGGCAATACCGAGCGTAAGAAACGCGCCAACCAACCACGCATGTCCAAAACCGGTTCCCGCAAGCATCGACCACACGGCCGGCCCGGCCTCCGATAGCGTTGAGTCGCTCATCAGTGCGCAATGCGCCCAGAACGAGAGCGTGCTCGCCAGCAACGAGACGATGGACGCTAGTCGAAGCGTGACGATAAGCCGCCGGCCGACCCGCTCCTGCCAGGTCGACTCGCCACGCGCAAGCCATTGGCCACTGAGCAGCGCACCGACGACGACGGCGAAACCGACGTTCTGAATGGCCACCGACACGAGTCGCAGGATGCCGAGGAACCCTTCGTTCATCACTTCACCTTGAACGTGTAGGTGCCCTTGGTCTTGTGTGCGTCGGCTGTCATCACGGCCCACTGAACCGTGTACGTACCCGAAGCCAGCTTCGGCACCGCGACTGTCATGACACGCGGATTAGCTCCGTCGACCTTTGCCTTTTCCTTCGTGACGGCGGTGCCGCTCGCGTCGGATACCTTCACCGAACTGAATGTCGGCTCGAGGTCTTCGTTGAAGGTCAGACGCAAAACGTCCGGCGCTACATCGACCGTACTGCCTGATGGGGGTGCTGCGCTTTCCAGTTTGCCGTGCGCAAACGCCGCGGCGGGTGCGAGTGCGATAGCGCTGGCCGCGGCGAGGCCAGCAAACCGGCTGAATGTGAAAGTCTTCATGTTCTTGCTCGTCTCGAATGGTCAAGGCGGGGCCGCAGAACAGCCGCACCCCGCCGGATGTCCTCACTGCTTCTGCAGCTTCGTCACGGTAAGTGCGCCGTTCACTTCCTCGGCCACGAAATCAATCTTGTCGCCGACCTTGACCTGCGAAAGCATCGCCGGGTCCTTGACCTTGAAGACCATCGTCATGGCTTCCATGCCAAGGTTTTCAAGCGGACCGTGCTTGATGGTCAGCTTGCCGTTGGCGGCGTCAACTTTCTTGATTTCGCCGTTCGACATGCTGTTTTTCGCGTCCTCGCTTTGCTTGGCGCCACCGCTCATGTCCATGTTGCTCATGTCGCCTGCTGCATACGCACCAGCGGAAACAACCAGTGCACAGCCCATCGCAATCGAAACAAGTGCTTTTTTCATCGTGCATTTCTCCAGAGTTGAGTTGATGAAGCGGATGGCCGGGTCACGCCCGACCTTGTTATGTTGTTCAGCTGTCCGGCAGTTCGCCGGTGTATTCGTAAGCTACGGTTCCCTTCGGGTGCTTGAACCAACCCGGGTCGCGGTAATCGTTTCGGCCGAGCCCCTCACGCACCTTCACGACCGTGAACATGCCGCCCATTTCCAGCGGCCCGAACGGTCCCGTGCCCGTCATCATCGGCAAGGTGTTGTCGGGCAACGGCATCTCCATCTCGCCCATCGCACCGCCCGTGCTACCCATCGCCATGTAGTCCGGCACCAGCTTGTTGATGCGCTTCGCGAGGTCTTTCTGCGGGACGCCGATGAGATTGGGTACCTGGTGTCCCATCGCGTTCATCGTGTGGTGCGACTTGTGACAATGGAATGCCCAGTCACCGGGACGATTCGCGGTGAATTCGATGGCGCGCATCTGCCCGACCGCCACATCGGCCGTAACTTCCGGCCAACGGGCCGACGGCGGAATCCAGCCGCCATCCGTGCCCGTCACTTCGAAGTGGTAGCCATGCAGGTGAATCGGATGGTTCGTCATCGTCAAATTGCCGAAGCGGATGCGCACGCGGTCGCCCGCGCGTACCGGCAGCGGGTCGATGCCCGGAAACACGCGCGAATTGAACGTCCACATGTTGAAGTCCGTCATCTCGTTGACGCGCGGCGTGTAGCTGCCAGGGTCGATGTCGTAGGCCGCCAGCAGAAACACGAAGTCACGGTCGACCGGCATCACGCTGCGGTCTTTCGGGTGCACGATGAACAGCCCCATCATCCCCATCGCCATCTGTACCATCTCGTCGGCATGCGGGTGATACATGAACGTGCCGTGCTTCTCGAGCTGGAACTCGTAGACGAAGGTCTTGCCGGGCGGGATGTGCGGTTGAGTAAGGCCGCCGACGCCATCCATGCCGTTCGGCAACAACATCCCGTGCCAGTGAACGGCGGTGTGCTCGGGCAGCCTGTTCGTCACAAAGATGCGAACCTTGTCGCCCTCGACGGCCTCGATGGTCGGGCCGGGCGATTGCCCGTTGTAACCCCAAAGATTCGCCTTCATGCCAGGCGCCATCTCGCGTACGACCGGTTCGGCCGTCAGGTGGAATTCCTTCCATCCGTTTTTCATCCGCCACGGCAGCGTCCAGCCGTTCAGCGTCGTGACCGGCGTATACGGGCGGCCGTTCGGCGGCACGAGAGGGGGTTGCGTGGTGGCTTTCGCCATGGTCGGCGCTTCGGGCAACGACGCGGCACCAGCCTTGCTGACCAGGGCCGCGCCCACCAGCGCTGCACCCGAGCCGTTGAGAAATTGTCGACGGGACACCATGTTATTTACCTTCCGAATCCATTGCCGGCGCCGATTGCGCCGCGGGAGCTGACGTCGATTGAAGCGCGGGCTGCGTGCTGTTGGGAGCGCTCATGACTACCGGTCGTTGCGGCGCCGGCTCTTTCGAATCCTGCTTGTCGCCGGCCTGCGGCAGACGGCCACCAACCGCCTGTTGGAGGTCCGTTTCCGCCAGCCAGTAGTCCTTCAATGCATCGATGTAGCTGTTGACTGCGCCGACCTGCTCCCGCGAATCGGCGAGCAACTCAAAGACGCTGGCGAGCATGCCGTTGTACCGAAGCAGAAGTTCGTCCGAGATGGTCTTGCGAATGGGCACGACCTCGTCGCGATAGTGCTTCGCAACGTCGTAGCTGGTGACGTAGGCCGAGTACGATTCGCGCACTTCGGAACGTGCATCAATCGCCGTCTGGGCAAGCTGGTTCGCCGAACGCATGTAAGTCGCTTCGGCCCGGGCGACCTTGGCGCTTCCGAAATCGAAAATCGGAATCTCGACGCTGATTTCGTAGCCGTGCTCGTGACCCTTGTCGGTCTCGTAGTTGTTCTGGTAACCGACGTCGAGCGCGTTGATGAACCGCGTGGCCTTGCTGAGCCCCATAGAAGACGCAACGCTTTGGGTCTGCAGCTTCGCCGCCTGGATGTCGAGGCGGTTCTGCATCGCATAGCTTTCCAGGTCGTTGAGGTCGGGCCTTTGCTTCGGCAGGTCGGGCAGACGGTCCGGGAGTGTGTATTGCGTACCCGCGCCCCACAGCCCCATGATTCGCGTCAGCTTTTCGCGTGCGACCACGGCTTGCTGGTGCGTCTTGGCTGACTGCGCCACCGCGTCCGCATAGAACGCCTGCTCACGGGCGTAATCGAGCTTGCTGAAGTTCCCGGCCTGACGCATGCGCGAAGCCAATTCCGCGCCGGCATCCGCCGAGTCTTTCACCTGTTCCGCGTACTTGGCCGCCTGCTCGGCGGCTACCGCGTTGACATACGCGCGGCGCGCCTCGGCCGCTATCTTGAGCATGGCGTCGGCGGTTTCGAGCTTCGTTTGCTCGAAGCGGCGCCCTTCGATATGCGCAGCGAACGGCAACGTCAGGATGCTGAGAACGTTCGCCGAGAACGTGCGGCCGATGTTCAGGTCGCCGTTGCCCGCGCGCGTCCGGCTGAACGTGAATCCCGGATTCGGGAGGCGACCAGCCTGTACCAGGTCGGCTTCCGACAGCCCCAGTTCGGCATAGGAAACCTGAAGACCGCGGTTGTTCAGCAACGCAACCTGGACAGCGTCGTCCATGCTGAGCGGCTTCGAGAGCAGTTCCTGCGTTCGTTTCGCCGCAGCGTCGCGGTCGGCGTCCGTCTTGACGATGACGGCGTCCTTGCCGAGCCGTTCCCTGGCAGTCGACGACACCGTATTGAACCCGCCGTCCTTGGAGAACGTCGTACACCCGGCGAGAAACACCAAGACGGCGACTCCCGCCCCCATTCGAGTAGAAACGAATCGTCGCATCATTTGGCGGGTTCCCCGTGCAACGAGTGGTTCGAATGGTTGTTGTTGGCCGGCTGGCTCGGCGTGCCACCGTGCTTCATGCCGCCCATAGACGGTTTGCCCTGGACAGCCTGATTCAGTTGCTGCCAGGTCGGGTTATCCGCGTCGCTATAGGGGCGATATCCCTCGAGGGCAGACGGGACGGTCACCGCCGGCACGGAGGCCGCTGCGTCGGTCGGGTCGGGAATTGTTGTCGTGGCGTGCACAAGCGCCGGCAAAGTAGCCGCCGCGCTCAGTAGCGCTGCAGTGATCAATCGCATACGTTTTCTCGTCGTGAGTCACCTGGCGGGTCCACGCAGAACCGCCAGTACGGATGGCACATCGCAGGTCATTGACCGCGATGGAGAACTAGACGAGAAGGCAGCGAGGAGGGCGTTCGATGCCGTCGGTCAGGAACGACACGACACCGGCGGAAGACGGCAGGGGAATGGCGACGCGGGTAGCGTCCGTGGATACGGCAACGACCGGTACGGCTGGCAGTCCTGTACCGAAGCAGCAGGATGCGCATGTCGAGCACGAATGCGCGTGGTGGGCGTTACCGTGGTAATGATGGGGATGGTCGTCGTCAGCGAACGCCACGCCATGCATTTCATGGTGGTGCTCTGACGCGGCCTGCTCCGCATGCTGGGTTGCCCCTTCTCCCGCGTCTGCATGCGCGGCAACACATTTCATCGAGATAGCCGCGAACGACTGAACCGGAAGGCTCAGTGCCAGCAACACAACGATGAAAAGTTTGCGCCAATACGACATGGGAGCGGAGTCTAGCACGCAGTGATAAAGGCTGTAAGTTCGAGAACGTGTCAGGGTGTAACCGATCGCTGTTTCGCTACGCGGTCACGACATTCGAGTTCAGCTTATCGTCGGATGGGTGACGACGGCGTGACCACAAAATGACCAAAATTTCATTGGCGGTCCCGGATTGGGGCGTGCCGAACGCTCCGGCAGTCGTTGGCACGAGGTGCCGATGCGGTACGCTTGGGGCGTTTCATGAAAAATCTGTCATGTAGCCGTCATTTTTCACTCATCCGGGCCGCCGTATGCTCCAAGCAGCACATTGACCGCGCGCATTCCCCGACAGCCATACGACATAGCCATGCGGATACTCATAGTCGAAGACGAACCGAAAATGGCGTCATATCTCCGCAAGGGGTTGATGGAAGCGAGCTACACGGTCGACGTCGCCGAAAACGGAAAGGACGGCCTGTTTCTCGCGCTGCACGAGAACTTCGACCTCATCGTGCTCGACGTCATGCTGCCGGAACTAGATGGTTTCGAGGTGCTCAAGCGCCTGCGGGAGCAGAAACAAACACCCGTGCTGCTGTTGACTGCCCGGGAGGCAGTCGAGGACAAGGTGGCCGGCCTTGAGCTGGGTGCCGACGACTATCTGCCTAAACCCTTTGCGTATGCCGAGTTCCTCGCCCGCATCCGGTCACTACTGCGGCGTTCACCACGGAATGCGCGGGACATGCTGCTCATTGCCGACCTCGAGGTTGACCTCATCAAACGGCGGGTGCGGCGTGGCGACACCCGAATCGACCTGACCGCACAGGAGTTCGCGCTGTTGCAGCTCCTTGCCGAACGCGAAGGCGAGGTGCTCACACGGACATTCATCACCTCCCAGATTTGGGACATGAATTTCGATAGCGACACGAACGTGGTCGATGCGGCCGTCAAGCGCTTGCGGGCAAAAATCGACAACTCGTTCGACAAGAAGCTCATCCATACAATTCGTGGCATGGGCTACGTGCTCGAGGACCGCTCGTGACGGTCCGGACCGACGCTCGCGCGTCGTATTCGCTGCTCAGGCGATTGACGCTCGCGTTTGCCCTCGCTGCCGGTCTGGTGTTCGCACTGACCGGAGCCTATCTCTACAGGTCGCTCTCCGCTGAGTTGCAACGACGCGATGACATCGAAATCAGCGGCAAGCTGAGCCAGTTCCTGCAGTTGGTTCGCCTGAGCGGTTCGACGAGCGTGGTTCGAGCAAACCCTGCGGGCTTTCATGAGGTGTTGCTGTCCCATCCGGGGGTGTATCTCGGCATCTACGACGGACAAAATGAGCCGTTGGTCGAACACACCGACAAACCTGGCAGAACATTGAAGGGTCTCGTCACAGAGACCCACCCCATCGGCAAGCCGTACGCCTGCTCGCCAGAGGGTATCGGACTTTCCCGGTGCATCGTTGCTGATGAGAGGCTGCCTTCCGGTGAACTCGTACACGTGTCACTGGTTCGAACGGCAGCCGACCGGCAATCGCTGCTCGAAAGCTATCGGGTAGATATCTGGTTTGCCGTAGCCGTCGGTGCCATCCTCGTCGGTGCGCTCGGCTACGCCGTTGCCCGTCGCGGACTTTGTCCCGTCAAAAGCATTGGCCGCCAGACGTCGACCATCGAGGCTCACAATCTGAACGAGCGCCTCGATATTCGTGGTGGACCTGTCGAGCTTCGAGAGCTGGCCGTCTCTGTCAATCGCATGCTGGACCGTCTCGAGCGCGCATTCGTGCGCCTTTCGCAATTCTCATCGGATCTCGCACACGACATGCGCACGCCGCTGGCGAACATCATCAGCTCATCGCAAATCACGCTGTCGCGCGCGAGGACGGCCGACGAATACGAGGCACTCATCGATTCGAACATCGAGGAATGCGAGCGCCTGCAGCGAATGATTGAGAACATGCTGTTCCTCGCGCGAACGGACAATGCCCAACTGCATCTCAAGGCGGTCGAACTGGACGCGGGTAACGAACTGCGCAGGCTGGCGTCGTACTTTCAGGGTCTTGCTGAAGACGCCGGGGTCCACATCGACGTGAAAGGGAACGCACCCGTTTTCGCCGACGCAACCTTGTTCAGACGAGCAGTCAGCAACTTGACATCGAATGCGCTCGACCATGCGAGACCAGGCTCGACCATTGAGCTGGCCGTGTCGGCGACTCAGAAATACTCCGTCGTCAGCGTAACAAACCAGGGGCCAGCCATCCCGGTCGAACAGCTCGACAAAATCTTCGAGCGCTTCTACCGCGCCGACGCATCGAGACATGGTGCCGCGAAAAACGCAGGGCTGGGATTAGCCATCGTCAAGTCGATCATGGAATTGCATCACGGAAAGGTTGATGTTGTGAGCGATGGCGTTCGTACCACCTTTACTCTTTATTTCCCGAGCGACGGTGCTGGACAAAATGCACGGTAACGGTAAGCCTATCCGGATCATGCCAGCAGTGCGAGCGATATCCGTGATAGTCCTATCGCGATCCTGCGATCCGGGCAATGGCCGACGTCGCGCGGAACCAGATCGTTAAATCTGCCTGGCAGCTCGGACTCAGCCGAATACCATGCCTTCCAGCTGGCCGGGTCCTTGACCTGGATCAATGAACCGTATCCACGACACCGCTTATCCGACGTTGAACTATCGGGACTACGTGGCGCCGGCTGTCGACGGATATTTGACGGTTGCCCGGTGAAACGGGCGGGCACACCCGACGAAGTTGCGAAAGTGGCCGCTCCGCTTATGGGCCCGATGGTGCGTGCACTACCGGCAGCGACATCCTGACGGATGGAGGCGTGCCGCGTCCTATTGGTTCGGACCGCTGGCACCGCGATAGTGTTTCGAAGGGCGGTTTCTACCTCGTTCAGCGACATTCGGAAGCTAGGGAAACACTGATCAATTCGGCTTGGCGGTCATCGCTGACGAGGCCAAGGGCGTTGTAG
>UFQX01001289.1:0-75373 GCA_900497675.1 Arapaima gigas | reverse complement strand
TCCTCGCTTTATAGCATTTTTCCCACAGGTGCCTAAGACTTTTGCACAGTACTGTATATTTTCCAGACAAACAACATAATATACTAAAGAACATGAAGGGCTGAGGACAGATAGATAAGGATTTACTTAGTACACTGTCACCACACTTATATACAAAGAGACTGTACACTTATACACTATATACACTCCTATATACACTAATATAGCCAACCATTGTTTGCTAATATGGGCATCGTATACGTTTCTCCTCTCGGATGGATTAAAAATAATCTGCTTGCCCAGGGTTCTATTTTACCCACAACAAATGATATAATTCAAATGTACCCATTTAAATGTAATGCATGTTTTGTGCTGCCGGATTTTGGAAATCCAGTCTCGCTGCTCTGTGTTTGGAGCCACTTGCACCCCGCTGTCACTGCACGCGGCGTCGAATCGGCGGCCGGCGTGAAAACCGCAACTGCAGTTTTGAAACAGTCGCACGTCGTTCGTTCTCAGGAGCGCGACAGGTTAAAATAAGAAAACGCAGTGCGTTGCGCTCGACCTAGAAGGAAAGTTAAACTAACACCCCGCGCGGAATGAACAACAGTCCACGTTTTGTTTTCTCAGCGTGAGCTGTCATTTTCACGCCGTACCGTTAAGAGTCCAACGCGAAGGTTATCGATCCATGTTATCGAGAACGGCGTCAACAGCCAACGCTGACTAAATGGTTAACTAAAAATATAATCAAATTTCTGTGTATCATACAGCGCCTCCGGGAAATCAAATGCGAAAGTGATAAAGTAATGAAATTATTGGCATTACGGCTGCCTGCTTGTCACAATCCAATTATTTTGACACTGTTTGCTATGGTTCAAGTTATCTCAAATCCCACAGTCTCAAGCCATCTACTGAGGCTAATCTCTGATTATGTTTGTGTATTTCAGATGTGTCTCCCAAGGCTTACGTTGTATAATACTCCAAAGGTCTAATTGGGGGAATTATTCAGTATCTGCAGCCACATTCCACGTTCCACGTGGGGGCTCCAGCAATGTCCTTCCAGGTGCAACGTGCTAGGCGAGAGGGATTCTCATCGAATTACACGTTTCCCACGTCGTAATGAGGATCGCTGGCAAAGTCGCTTTTCGGTAATTATTCAGAAGAAGCAGTAGCTTAGCGCCGCTTCGGATGGGAAGTCTGAAAGCGCTAATGGGTTCCGGTTGCTGAAACAGCATCTCAGCGTCTCGCTGAAAGCCCTGAGATAGAGACGAGGACCTCTAACCTTTAGAGTATTCTATACTGTGGAGCAGAAGTTATTCTTTCCCGCGACCGATCCGCTCGGGGCGTTCGCGCCGAGTTCCACGCCGCGTGCGTCCGCGGCGAGCTCGGCGACGCTCTGCCAGGGCGCGATCCGCCCAAGGCGGCCGAGTTTGCCGAGCAGAGGAAGGTCCTTAGCTTTTATACGCTATGTAGGATGTACCCGAACCCCTGGGCCGCACGGACACGCAGGGGCTGCTGGCTACTTGACCCCTCGCCCACGCGTTTTGACACCCAGCAGACTGAGTCCGAAGGTCTACGTCTCACTTAAGGCGCGGAGCTGCAAAAATCGACAAGACCAGACTGGACGTGTTAATTATAAACAACCCGTTTCGGTGAAGGGAAAAGTTCTTCTTCCTCCGCTGCCAAGAGCGTTTTCCTTCCGCTTGCTGCGCCGCCGTCGCCGACGCAGTATTTCGGCGAGGTCGGTCTCACGGCTCGCGTCAGGAGAAAGACGCCGCTAATGTCACGTTTCACTCTTTAATTGCCTCTTTGATATGTTCAGCCGGACCAAACGTAAAAGGCAGAGATTATCGCAAATTTTGCAACACTGACTTTTAAATCGGCCTATTAAGCCTTAATTATGACTAAACTTGCATTTATTAAAAAATGACCGCGCCGTCGGGGAAAATCAAAATCGTAATTATGCTGATCTACTGCAGTCTGATCGGTACCGCTGACCCGCCTTATAGGAGCACCGGCAGACTGCGTCCCTGCTCCGCTGACCTCAGATACGGCCGTATCTGCTGCGGCTTGAGCAGTACGTTCAAATAATAATAATAATAATAATAATAATAATAATAATAATAATTCCCAACATTGTGCAATACAGCTGTGAAGAATAGAGATAAATCAATGCTGAACAATCCTAAGTTTTTTAGGAGGGGCCTTTGAAACAGGTCGGTTACGTAGAAGTTTGGTCATTTAGCTGATGATTTTCTACCCAGCAGTTCACCGTGTTAAACTATAGGCCAGATTTACCCATTTTCACTGTCCACGGATCAAAGGTGCTACAGCAAGAGGTGGGATTCAAACCTGTGTCCTTCTGGTGTGTTACAGTTATAATCACTCTGCCACCTTGTGCTTTCCTTCCTTCTTAGGAATGTTAGCCGTTGTCCCAAAACCAGTTTGGAGACTTGAGTTTTGGGTTTCGGCCCAAGGAGCAGCAGAGGCAGAGCAATCTGGGGGGGGGGTTATGAGCAGCAGAGGGCAAGGAGGAGATGTGGTGGGGAGATGACAGGGAGGAGGTCAAAGGTGACACGGTGGTCTTTAGGAAACTGGACGGGGAGACACCAGTGATGCTGCCAGGCAGCCAATGAAGACATGAGGTCTGTGTCTCACAGCTGTCCTGATGGAACAACCAACCAGCACCCATGAAAACAGCTTAACAGTAACATAATACTCCTGAACAGGAGCAGCAGGTGGTGTAGCGGTCGAAGCGACCAGCCTGTACTTGAGCAACGCAGGTTTGAGTCTACCACCTACTGTAGTACCCTGGATCGAGACCTTGAAGTGACCGAGCAGAACAAGGGTAAGTACCTTACCACTGTAAATCACTTTGGGGAATATCCATCCATCCATCTTTTTTCACCGCTTTACCCTGGCCAGGGTTGCAGCAGGTCAGATCCAATCCTGGAATCACTGGACACCAGGCTACTACCCCCTCTGAGGGACTCCAGTCCATCACATGGCTTTGAGGGCAAAGTTCAGCTAAATAATGAAATATAACGCAACTGAAACGCATTTATTGCCTTTAACTGCANTCTGAGGGACTCCAGTCCATCACATGGCTTTGAGGGCAAAGTTCAGCTAAATAATGAAATATAACGCAACTGAAACGCATTTATTGCCTTTAACTGCAGAGGGAAACTGTTTCAGTGCAGAGCAGAAAATAGAAAAAAGTTGTAGAGTATTATTTTATTGACCTTTCTGGCTGAATCCCCAAATGCAGTCAAATTAGGTGTACAGATGTGGTTCCTTCCCACAGCGGGCTCCTTGATGGAGTCTCTGTGGACGTGGCCTTTGGAGGGGGATCAGCTGGAAGCAGAACAGAGCCAGAAGGTGCCGTATTGCCGGGGGGGGGTGACGTCTATGAGGTGGGCACAGTCGTTCGTCCTCCGGTCTCCGGTCAGGTCGCAGCACCAGTGACTCCCGGAAGGGAGGGGTGGGACAGATCGTCCCTGCTGGAGGAATAAAAAGTGTGTTCGCCCCGCCCAACTCCCACCCCCAAGCCAGCTGTTCCAGGGGGGCGACTGGTTATGGATCCCACCCAATCTCCACCGGGGCTAATTTTCTCGACCGCTTAATCCGTAGCAGCTCTTATCAGCCATGTACTCTGCCTCGAAGCACAGCGCTGGGGGTCCAGCATCACACACAGCCCGCCCCCCAAACGCCAGGTCCATATTTCGATAAATCAGGTAATAAATAATGATCGCCGTCATACGGGATGCGGCGAAGGAGCAGAGGAAGAGCGAAACCTCTCTGGACATAATCCTGCCCGGCATGTTGTCACCGACACCATTTATTACAGTTTCGAGTTGTGTTTTTGGCTTTTCAAAGCCCACGTAACACTCTACGCAAGATTTCCACACAAATTAATCAAATAAATGTTTAAAATGTATAATGCATCATTACACAATATAGAGGTCAGAAAACAAACTGACTAAATACTACCATCTGCTGGACACATATGCACACCGACAGCAAGCCGTCGTGTGACACCGCTGCCCTTCTGAAAGCCGCTTCATCAAATCGAAATTGTCGCAATGTGTTTCCAGCGAATTCTGCACGATTCCGCTCGACAAATTCCCCGTGATCCGCAGCGCTGCCTGCCGCTAAAATTTCACCTCGCCAGGGGAAGGATTTCAGCGCGGGGTGTTTGTTCGCACGATGCGACCGGTTATCGGATGTCCGGTGACACATTAGTGTTTGCTGCTCTGCTCTCGCAACTTGCCAGACACCTAAAGAAACTATAGAGGCAACCAGTTCCCTGGGTCATTGTGAAGAATCTAAGGGATTAGATTTCTCTAAGTATCCGTCCATCCATCCATCCATCCATCCATTCCTCCATCCATAATGCAAAAGAGCAGAGTGTATGGCAATAGTGTAGGGTGTGAAGCAGCGTCCCTCACTGGGAATTCACACACACACACACACACACACACACACACACACCACTGGGAAAGTCACCAACTCACCTGAGACGTTTTTTTTTTTTGGACTGAGGGAGGAAACGCTGACGTTCGGTGAAAATTGTCAAATTATGCACTAGAAAAGCCGTAAAATCTTATGCCAATTTTTGGAAATTACAGAGGGCTTCAGATGCCTGTGTTCTACCAAAATTACAGCCCAGTCCCACAGGCCTGGAAGGACAGAGGGACTCATTTCATACTCTACTCTTATCCACTCTTGCGATACTGCTTCTAGAATGGGAAGGTCCTCCAGGTGATGAATCTGGCTTCTCTTTGACATAATCCTCCGACAGAAAGCGGTATGATGGGTACTGCCGCCTTCTCCAGTACGGAAGACTTCCTTCTCCACCCTGGGCTGCCTGTCCAGACTTCGCTCTCCATCTACCGGGAGAGCTGTCACCTGTCTGGGAGGGTGGGTATGGGAGCAACTAACTAAAAAAAACACAGCAAAAGGACTCACAAATACAACTTCTGGAGCTCACCGGCTCGGCAAGGCCTGCGGGGAGTGCTGTCACATCTGTCACCTTCAGCAGGTGTGACTCAACAAGGTGTGGTCTACTTACCCGTGTCCCCAGATGGCAAGGGGAGCAGAAGCCTTACCAGAAAGAAGCCTATTTTTACACGTGTGCCCTTAAGTAATACAATTTTCATATTTTCACGTCCCACTTTTCATACATTTCTTGCCTGTTTATCCACATTCCTCAAATATACAATTATAACATAAAGGACGGTTTGGAGAAGTTTCTGTCTACGGTGTTTGTGCTTAAGAGTATAAAGCGGCATCCTATTAATAATGAAGTGTTTCTTCATCCTAAAGGAACGCGCCCGTGCACGCTGACTTCCGCAGGAAGAACGCAGCAGGACTGGGGAGACGGGAAGCTCGAGGGGATTATTACCGACATCCTGCAAAAATCCGCCTGTGTTTGTCTTTTATTACAGCACACGAGCATGAACTGAAGAGCCGGTTTGATTTTTCCTGTTCATATTCATTTTCACGAGACAGGACGGGCCCCGTCGGCAGACGACCGGCCAGGGTGGGGGGGGTCTACCCCTGACCCGGCCTACGCCGTTCCAGACACACCCGAGAGCAGCGAGGAACGTGCGGTAGGCTGCAGGCTCTGTATGCGAGGCACATACCTTAAACACGAGGTGGAAAAAGATGAAGGATGAAAGCTCGATGCTTAACATGCACAGAGCTGGAGGAAGGTTCCAGAACTATGCGTGATCTTTTTTTTTTTTTAAAGCTGCTGCACATCTTTACACGCACGCGCAGCTTAGTTTGCGAATGGAAAGACGCTGCACTTATAAAGATGGGGGGCTGTGTATTTTTTTTTTCCGGTATGTTACATAATTTTATTTTTTAACAACTGCCTATTTCACAAGAACACAGCAGAGACCGTGCGCATCCTGTAACCCTGTTCTTTGTGGTCCAACCTGGAGAAGTAAGCCGTGCGCTTTGATTTCATAAATGCCATCATGGCTCTCTGTTCACACACACACACACACACACACACACACACACACACACACACACACACACACAACATAAACGCAAGCACAGTCGCACATCCCTTATGTCTTGACGGAAACCAGCTCCCTCCTGCTTCCGTGCTGATCGCTTCTCGAAAAGAAGAGAGGGTCCATCCTGCACGCTTGGCAAGGGCCAGGCGGGGGGGGGGGCTCAGTTGGCTGCGACTCGGAGGACTGAGAAATCAATTTACTGTATTGCTTTGATGACATAACAAGCCGGGAGAGGCCGAACACCGCTTTTCAAAGAGCATAACCAAAAATGCGACAATAATCTCATGGTACCTGGTGCCTGTAATGTATTCGATTCCTCCACTATAGTGGCTCAATTTCAATTACCCTCAGGCCGTGGTGTGAAGTCCAGACGTATCGTCCAACACGTCCGCCGCCTTAGGTGGACTTACAGAGGTAAAGGGCTGAATCAGAACTGTGCGTAGTGCCGTTCTATGATTCTTAATTCTGCAGTACATTAAAGCGGAGGACTCAGTACACGGGATCAAAGTGGGCAGTGGCGCCCTCCCTTGGCTGCAGACGGGGTTTGTGTGATAATCCTCTTCTCTGCTCACATCTCGTCCTCCACGACTCATAAATATAATCTGGAGCAAAGGCCTTTGAAAGGAGCCGATTCAGTTTGCGCCGACCACGGCCCGACGCACCGGGCAACGCGACGCGACTCGATAACTCAGTGAAGTGCTGTGATTTAAAAAAAAGAAGAAGAATTGAGCAAAAGTTGAGCTAAAATGTGGACATGCTGTGCGGGACCGAGTCTGGCTTCGGGTGCTGATTCGGAGGTTAAGGAGTTTGTTATTAGACATAATTTTGCTCGAAAGGTGCAAACCAGGCCTGTCTTGTACATCATGGGCAGCAATGAGCGGTGAAGATGCCTAGTAGCAGCATTTAGGGGACCACGTGAAAGAAATATTAGCAGTTTAAATGAAGATTAGCTGTGCATCAGCGAGACCACTGACCTTTTCTTCCCCCCGTTCCGAAGCGACATTAGCATTTTCCCACCAGCTATGGGGACGGCGAGCGAAAATACGCAAGACAAACAGAGAATCCACAGTAAAAAGATATGCCTGTGCCATATATTCGCTCCAAACACAAAATAATGAAATCTTGCAAGTTAACAAATGGTTAATGAACAAACCAGCAAAGCTGTGAAATAGATGGCGTCCGCTTTTTTTGTTTTGTTTTTAATGCAGTTTGCTGCACAAATGGCTTTGTATTGAATAAAGGTATTGCAGACTCCCTCTCTCTTAACTTGCTCGAGAGAATCAGAAAAATTGAAGTGTCTGACAGCGGCCACGGATTTAAGTTCTGGGTATTTATATACATTAACAGGAAACCAGATCTTTGTAATGACATTAAGGGTTTCCAGAAAAACTCTTAAGGAAATATTGAGCGGAACACAAATGGCCATATCACTGGATGATAGAAGGTTCGCTGGTCCTGTAACCCCCTTCAGCTCATAAGCTTATCTATCTATCTATCTATTTACTTTGTCTGCATGTCTGTCTGTCTGTCTATCTATTTATCTATCTATCTATCTATCTGCCTGTCTGTCTGTCTGTCTGCCTGTCTATCTATCTATCTATCTACCTGTCTGTCTATCTATTTATTTTGTCTGCATGTCTATCTATCTATCTATCTATCTATCTATCTATCTGCCTGTCTGTCTGTCTGTCTGTCTGTCTGTCTGTCTGCCTGCCTGTCTGTCTGCCTGCCTGTCTGTCTGTCTGCCTGTCTGTCTATCATCTGTCTATATTTGCTGCATGATGAAACAAAGGTAATTTTATCCGATGCATATCAGACAAAGTCCAATTGTTATTTTTATCACTAATACGAAACTTCCTTGCGAAAAAAAAGGCTTTTGAATGTGGTTTTTCTAAAAACGCTAATCCTGAGTATAATCCGTGTGCTATAATAAAGTGTAATTCTATGTCCATGTGGCACAGTAATAAAAAGCACACTTAATTCTGTTAAGACTCTCATCACCTCCGCAGAATTTTAATGCCCTGTCCTTCCACTGAAATGAAAAAGGCAGCAAACTGATGCAAGCTCCTCTTTTTAAGCAAATACCCACTTTATTCTTTCAGTGCAGCTCCTTCTGTCATGACCACCGGAGGTTGAGTTGCTACAAGCATCACTTGAACTACTGGCAAAATGTGTAAAACGCCAAGGAAGACCCGTGAGGTTATCAGGTAGATTAAAAACAACTCGCAGATGCATTTTTTTTCTATTTTTAACCAAAGAATCGTGAGGCGGGTTCTGCATGCGCATCAAAAACCACTGAAAAGGAGTTTTGGGAAGTAAGGCTTTGAATGCATTGAATGTGCATTTGATGTCCTCCTGAAATGCAGTCATAATGTGTCCACTGTGGAAGACATTTTATATGTATCTCCAAACTTGCACATGGCACAATTCTGGGCCCTAATTCACCTTATATATTACAGTCTATAGTTTGAAGGCTATGAAATTTTTTGTAAGCAGGACCTGGACAACTTTCCTGTGGCACAAAGAGGAAGGAGAAGGCAGGACAAGTGAGGACAGATCCACCACTGAGCTGTTCTTCAACCCTTTGGAAGGCAGTCTGGCACTAGTCTGTCTGGAGCGACCTGGGGCTTCCTTCTTAGGTGAGCACCGAGAGGGCGGCAGACAAGAGAATAAACTTCTGAATGAATTGCTGGTAACAATTATCCAATCCTGGGAAGCTCCTTCACTGTCTCTTGGCTTCTTAGCTGATCTATTTGGGAATGAAGCTGGTACTTCCCCATTAGGAAACTCCGGAACGGCACCTCACCCCTTCGAACAGTGCACTTTTTCCAAGATGAACCAAACCACTTTTGCTAGGTAGATTTGGGGAACAGGAGGATCTACCAGAAGTTTTTGGACAAATCCACAGTGGAACAAACGTGAGCTGCACCCGGACAGTCGGGCACTGGGTACGGATCAAGTTTGGTGACCGTGTTAAATTTTCTGACGTCAACGCAGAATTTTACCAAGCCGCCTGATTCAGGCACAAGCACTATTATTCCACATCATCCGTTTTTTTCATTCCTCTGTTACCCCTACCATTCTTTTCATATAGCTCTCCTTGTCCTTTTGTTTGTCCACCATACAGCCGGTTTCCTGCTACTACTCCTCGTAAGAGCTGTAGGAAGGAGTGAAAAACAAGCATCTGTCAACTGTGCTGGAAGCTCGGGTAGGTCCTTTTGGGGGGGACCTGCTGTCAACATGGACGGGAGCGAGTCGCCGGAACGTCAGGGTTGCCCTGGACGCACCTTCTTCCTCCTGCCCTGTTTCACGAGACTGAGATGCCAGAGTGGGGAGGAGGTGTCCTCGCGGCGGACAAAGCGATTTGTTCGAGAGGCTGTGTTGTGGTCTGAGGAGGTGGGAAAGCGTTGAGGGGACGAAGGGGTGTGTGCGGTACGTGTGCCTGCAGCGCTGCGTTTCCCGGATTTCGTGTTGTTTTCTGTCAAGTGCGACTGGGTGATCATCCACCACCTCAAGCTCCGTGCATTTGCAAACACGCTTTGATATAGGGTCTCGGCAGGATATTCAGAGAGACAGACCCACGTTCTCACTTTGGGGTCTGTCGTTTTATCATTCACACAGGGTGTCAAGTACCACTGATGTGAACCGTGACATGTTTCTAGGCCCTGGCCACTATTCTGGTGTGAGCTAATAGCAGAGGGAGAGGTGGCGGACCCCCCCACCCCCAGACTGTGCTATCTCACGTTTAATTGGAAAGGCACTTTGGCCCACAGTGCTCACAGCTCGACTCCTAATCCAATTTTCATATTAATCCAACCGAAAGTGTAAGGTTCAAACAAGCAGCACGGCGTTCTTCATAAACACGCGCGGCCGCTTTGTCTGAAGCATCATTCCATATATCAAAGCACCGACGGGCGTGCCTTCCGTCCCGACGCAGGGCCAAATAAATGGCGGACGTCGCATCGGGTCGTCGGCACGCGGGAGCGAGAGCTCGACGCCGCATTTACGCCGCTTATTTGCCAGGCCTGGCCAACCGGGCAGGGAGAGGTTTCCAGTAACGCCGGTTTCTCTGCCAAAAAGGTACGCCGATTGTTTTGCTGCTGCGCGGGACACCAGCCCCCCAGAAGCTGGCTAAAATGAAAAAAGCGCGCCGTTCCAATCTCAAAAAAAGGGCCCCTCTCCCACCCTGCTGCCGGGAAATCCCACCCATTTGTCCGAGGTTACTCGTCTCTTTACGCTCGGAGCCCGGCAGTCTGAGACAGGTGAAACTCTCTGTCGGTCTGGATTTGATAGTACGAAACTATCTGCGATTTAGACTTGCGCTCGGTTCGAGAGCCTCCGCCGCGGTGTCGCTGTCGCGCCGGAGCGGAGCAGCACACTCGCGCGCTCGGAATGATGAATAGGTTTCCCACGGAAAGCGTACCTGCGCTACTGACAGAGCGCGGCGCAAACATGACAATGCCTAATTAATGCGTGTCGTCTTCGGTACGAGAAAAAAAAAAAGAAAAGGGAAAATGTCAGTGATTTTCTTGTCTAAGCGGCCGTGAGTTTTGGAAGCACATTATCTGGGCTGGAATTATGCTTAAATGTTACTTCCCGATGGTGAAATAATGTTTCCAAGATGGAAAATCTTTTCATAATTCTGGACAGTTAATTTTGGGGTCACCGCCCCGAACGGCACCCCCCGGAGTTTTGCCCAGAGGTTATGGCCTGCATTAGCATTGAATGCTAAACTTATCGTGGGGTTAATACTGCATGTCAGGGAGAACATTTAAGCCCGCAGAGCTCAATGAATGAATCCAGCCTCTGGAGGAAACGTGCGATTCCCATGATGCAGTGGGAACGAGCACAATGGCCTGGAACGTGTTTTACTTTTTGCGCGTCACTGTGGGATCTGGGCTTTTCGTTCCATTTCAAATCTTCATCCCCCTGCATAAGGCTTCCCAATGACTTCCACGACAGCGGCGGTGCCGCGAAAGCAAACCGAGCGCCAGCAGCGCGTCTTAGCTAAGCGCCCGTCGTACTGCGGTTTACGCCGAAAGATGGGAGATAAAGTCGGTCTCCTACGCAACATCTCCTGACGTGTCGAAGCGGGAGGCCCCGCGTCGCAGCCTCTTTAAGCGTCGACAGATCTCACAAACACGCGCCAGGCCTTCGGCGCGAGGCCGCGTCCTTTGCAAACGTTTCGATGCGATGCGAGGCCGCTCGCGAAACCCCCTTGCGTGAGCCGCTGTTTGCAGCTGTTTCTTCTACCTTTTCCAAAGTCTTTTTGAAGAAATCGGGAGGTTCTAATGATATCTCCGCTCATATCGGCGAGCAATTTGTTATTTCCGCATCCGAACATCAAAACTGAAAATATGAAGTCTAAGAGTGGTGGTTGAGATTTAGTCTCACACACACACACACACACACACACACACACACACACACACACACAAACTGTTCAAAGGTGAAGTACACTGGAGGTTGGCAAAAAATGTGATTTGGTAAAAATGTGCTAATAATGAAAAACCTGATTATTTTTAACAGACTTTTAGAATTTTTTTTTCTGAAGGGACACCTTTTGTCATGTACTTGAAACAGCTTGATAATGATGTGTTACATAATTCAGACTTTTCAGTAGGTGTTTCCAAACACCTAGTGCCCCCCTCCCCTCCATGGCTGTAGTTGCTGCAGAGTCCGGACACGTTTCCTTTTAGCGGTAATAACTTTATTATAAATATGTATAGATGAATTTATAAACAGCTTTTTGTCTGAGCCACTCAGAGTGCAGAACAGTAAGTCAGTAGAGCCTCCTCGTGTTTCCTCTAGAACGTATGCTTTTCTTCTACAACGTTCATGCACCTGCAGCCCCATCAAGTAGTCGAGAAAGTGCTCGGCTGCACGGAAGAGGCTTCCGGCTAAAGCCAAGTCAGGGACGACAGATGGAAATACGAGCAGGATGGGCTCTTCCTCTGAAGCTGATGAAAAGCCCGGAGTTCAAACCCCGGCTCTCGCCAAGACTTGCAAACGCGCAATGGGTTTGTGATGTATAGTGTTTCCCTCCTTCACGTTTCTGGTCGCTCATCCTTCCGTCTGCTCCGCCGCAAAAGTTATGGAGGAGCCTGTCTCACAAAGCTGATAAGTAGAGAATTTGCCAGAGGCTTTTACTTTGTTCTGACCCTTCTTGAAAGACATCCATTAATGATGTTACACCCACGTTTCCATACTTGCAATCTGTAAATTCCCTGATAAAACATCTTGAGATGCCACATTTATTTAACAAAAATGTATAAATGAAATGCTTGAGGAAACCATGGATATGTATATACAGTACTGGGCAAAAGTCTTAGGCACCTGTGGGAAAAATGCTATAAAGCGAGGATGGTTCCAGAAATAATGCCATGAATACTTATTAATCAATAAACCTTCTAAAAAGTGCAGCAGACAAAAAAACCTCAACCAGATCAATATTTGGTGGGACCACCCTTTGCCTTTAAAACACCATCAATTCTCTTATGCAAACTTGCATGCAGTTTCAGGTAGAGGTTGGTAGGTTCTTCCAAACATTTTGAGGAACTGGCCGCAGTTCTTCGGCACACTTTGACTGTCTCTGCATGTCCTCCCAGACTGACTCGATCATGTTGAGATCAGGGTTCTGTGGGGACCAGACCATCTGTTCCAGGATTCCTTCTTTTTGCTCAAGATAGTTGTGTATGACTGAGATTGGGTGTTTGAGGTCATTCTCAGGCTGCAGAATGAATTTGGGACCAACCAGAAACCCCCCTGATGGTAGATCAGAATCTACCTATACTTCTCAACAGACACTGAAGATGCATGCCTAACACTTTTGCACAGTACTGTATATATACCCATATCCCCCTACTTACAAGTGTAATACGTTCCTGGAAACTGATCCATAAGATGAACTCTGAAAAGTCCCTCACGCTCGGCCTCTGGTTGCTTGTAAACAGTGGAGTTAAGAGAACTAATGACTTTTGACCAAGTCCAGCGCAATCTCAACCAGGAACTTTTCCATTGGGATGAAACCTATTTGGGCGGCTCAGGATTTTTCAGTAACATATCAACCAACCAGAAACACAAATAAAAGGTGTGTATGAACTATCTGGCCAAAACGAAAAGTGACGGACATCTCACACTGAAGACCTGGTCATAGAACATTATCAGCTGTGGAAAAAAAAAAAAGAAAAATCAGTTTCCAGCAAGTCTACTCAAACTTTGGTATTGTATGTCCACCTGTCATGCTGCTCAACATTAATGAAAGAAGATACCTAGAGCTATCTGCGGCTTCCTGGAAGGCAGCAGCACAGCTCTTAAGGATCCAGGACTTTTCATAGAAAGGTTATAGGTTGTTAGGAAGGATGTAGCTGCATCTTGACAAAGGTGCACTGAAGTGCTTGAGGAAAAATCCATCAGAAGTGATTGCTGGCCACCTAGTAAGAATTTGTGAGGCCATTTTAATTGCGTTTTGTCTGCTCTTTGCCCCAGTTCAGTGAAGGACAGACCCTATTCGGGGTAACTAATGTACATTCTTCACAGTCTTCGCTGCCGTGGACCCACCAGTCCCTCCAGAGTTTGCTACTTCTCCACTGGCTTGACTCTAATCCTCACTCTGCTGGCCACTCAAACCTTGAGTGTGAGGAGGACCCACAAGCGGGTATAAAGGAACCAATCTTTATTATTCCCTGAGGGCTGTTACCTGTATTGAAAGATGGATTGCAAACTCACTTTTTGCACACAGAAAAATATTAATATTTATGAGTCCTGCGTCAGACTGGAAGTCAGCAGCTATGTCAGAGAAAAGGAGCGAGATTTTAGGAAGGCTAGTTAAGCCACCACCCCCTCCCACGGAGGAAATATTAGGTAAATGAACAGGTATGACAAGGATTTTAAGGACCTAAACCCAGATTTCGATGAAAAAGGAAGCGGCGAGAGACACAATTACGTGATTTTGATAAATATGTGACTGCCTCACTTGTCAGGCAGCAGCAAGACGGTGCTTTGAAGAGGTGTGATTCAAAATGTCAGCACATCTATTAGAGCAACTATTTCTTGAAATAATGGGGGGAAAAAAGTTCTCGGCGGCCGTAAATCAAAATGGTTAAATCCCAGGAGTTTGCAGCGAGGTCGTTTTTCTGCTCGCAGATGGGACAGTTGACAGAATTCATACATTTATGTTTAAACAACCGAAATCGGACAACATTAGGGCTACAGTTAGGGTTTTGTTCTTTGGAATCATAATTACACGTTTATATCTTTTATAAAATTTGAAATCTCACACACATATAAAAAAAGAAAATATGTAACAGCCACCGCTTCCCGATTCTTATCGCTTAACGGTTTATTAGGATTTTTATCTTGTAGCCTCATCTTTATATTAGCATGATATTAGCTAATCGCCGATATACGGGTTCGAAAATATCGACACGCGTGAAGAAATTGTTTCTAATGACCAAAATGATTCAGCATGTTTTTTTTTTTTTTTTTTAAAAAAAAGGCCTAGAATTTGAGGACTCGACAGCTTGACAGCAAAGCGGTGGTTTAAAGCCGCGCCGCTCCATTAACTGTTAACTTCTACAGCTCCCGTGCTGTCGTCCTTTTGCCACCTATTGTCACGTGTTTTGGTTCCTCGAGTAACGCCGCGCGCAGACGTTCACCTGTCGGCAGATGTGCAATTAACGGACGCCGTCGGCGGCTGACAGCTGCGGCAGGAGCATCCGTGGCCCTGGGTTCAAATAAAGTTCAGCGGGTTAGCGGTGGGAGGTGAGGTTCTGTGGCGTGTACTGTCGAATTAGGATGCTCCGAGAATCAAATAAATGAAAATGACTTACGTCCTTCTCCTTTCCCTCTCAAACGGTTTCTGTTACGCGGGGCCGACCCTGCTTTAGATCCGCTTACAGAGACACGTGTAATTTGAGCAAGACGGCGGTCGCTTTGTGAATTAGGAGTCCCGGTTATGCTGTAAAACATTTTTCAATTACTTTTTCCTCCGAATTACTTGTGGCAATGCAAAGGAACCGATACATAAATAATTTATCAATGCATAAAATAATATGATTTGTACTGATGCAAACTAAATAGATCTTGACTGGCTCCGTCCTTTTGTGAAAATGAATACGTGGTCCTGATGGTGGATTAGTTGGATGCAGGTCATTATTATTTGGCAAGTCGTCTAAAGCATCTCAAAGTGTTTGCATACTGAGCTGCTTACGATGATGGGAAGTTCCTACTGTCTCAGTTTAACTTGAGTAACGTGCCCGGGGTTCTAGAGCAGGTGTAGGACCTCCGAAACCGGGCCCTTCGATAAGAAGACGACGGCTCTACCCACCACAATGCTCACTGCCGCTTCCTCTCGGGGCAGAATAGCAAAAAAAAAAATCCCACAATGAACAAAAGTCCTGTAACCGCTAATATAGGAGAGGTTCTACCAGCGCAAATTTGAAATGTTCCCTCACCCCCGACTGCTCGGGCCTACCTCAGCACCTTATTTCTCGATCAAAGCTACCCTCAGATTTGTATTTCGTCTCCTTTGATGAAAACACTCCTCTTCCTTCGATAAGAACGACCCTCGCAAGCGTGGCGCTTCGCATTAGTCTAACGTCACGAGAAGAAACGCCTAGAAGACGGCCTGTTCCAGCCGCAGTGGAGATTGGAGATCAGGAATATGGCAAACCAGCTCGCTGGAATGGTGGTTGTTAGCAGTGACCAGCAGTGAGAAATAGGAGGGGAAAAAAGATTACAGGAGCCTTTCTCTAATATTAGAACAGACAGCTGCAACTAGACCTCTAATAGGATGAGAGCAAGCATGGACAGAAGGGGAATGCGCCACGTCTCACGTTGGCCCGTCGGAGGGCAGCTTTCAGTGGTTCCTCTGCCTGTGTTGTTTGCATCAGTTTGCTTCGAGGTAGCAGCAGGACAAGTCACAGGTTCTTCTTGGAAAATTAATTATTCTACCCTCCTCCGAGGCAGCTAAGACCGATTATCTGGTTCCCAGAACCCCTCCCCATCATCCGACTCTGTTATCACCGAAGGCTTGAATCCCTGCGTCGCCTACAGAGCCGCCTGGCAGCAGAATTCTCTCCGTCCCATCCGCCTTTATGATTTATGAGGCTGGCTGTTGGAAATCGCCACAGTATTCTGGAAGAGATGTGGCACCTGGGGCACTCAGACTTAACTGCTCGTCGTAACCAAACCCAGGGGCGGATGGAGTGCCAGTGGGGGCTAACTGTCACCCTTGATATGATTGTGTGAAGCTTTTTCTTTCTTATTGGGGAGGCATACGTCTAGTGACCATGTGGCATTAGAACCGCTCAAACTGGTGAGTCGAGGAGTGTGGCTATATATACGGTCGACGAGGAGACGATGAATTTGAGGGAATGGCGATGCCAACTACAGCAGGACTTGGCCAGTAGGTGACATGGGTCCCATCTCTCTTATGACTTGAATTCCCCATTATACCAGTGAGACATTAGGCAAGCGGTAGTCCAGTCACTGCAGTCATAGAGTCTCCTGCTTGCTACGTTTGTCAGCGTGATAGACCTTCCAGGGTCCCACCATGAGTCATCCACCCCGCAGCAAGCAACAGTTTTGTCTGTTGGACTTTCTCAGAATCAGTGCACGGGGAGGAAAGCTTCTTAGACTCCTTACGTTTGTTAATGAAAAATGTCGGTGATGTAATAACAAAGTTGATCCTCCCCAACCGTGAAATGGTCGTGCTTGCTGGCGTGTCTCATTGAAAAGAGAGGTCTAGTCTGGAGTAGCTGATATGTAGACAAATGGAACTGAACCAAGATCGGGGATTACGGAACTGTGGTCAGAGCTGACTGAGCTACGACGGAACCAAGGGTTGTTCAGCTGGACTTAGAGATGACCGCTGACCCCCCCCCCCCCCCCCCCCCCCCCCCCCCCCCCCCCCCCCCCCCCCCCCCCCCCCCCCCCCCCCCCCCCCCCCCNCCCCCCCCCCCCCCCCCAAGTCAGTCTCAGTCCCAATCTCCCCGGACTTTCAAAAAGTGTGCTGACGGAGAAGTCGGTCACAACTAAGCAACCTGCTGGGTTGGCGACAGCTGACATATGGCTGGGAGGACCTTCGAAAATTCTCAAGGCCTGATTTTACATACATGTTAGCTAAATTCCTCCCATTATTCCAATTTCATAATTGCAACCAGGGCCGACTGTGTCTTCACTTCTGTTTCGACGCCGTCTAATTAGTTATATTGTTAATGGGAAACCGTGTGCTGTGTTTACTTCTCCCATTATTTATCCCCACGCAACGTGACCGCGTTTCATTAAAAATCTGTTCGCAGCACAAGCACATGTAGCACAGAAATTATGTTTCTGCATTTAAATTTCTATGGCCAAGTCAATTAAACCAGAAGCTATCTGTGCGTCCCGCATTAATTTGCTTGGCACCGCTTCGCGAACAATAGGAAGCCGTGTTTCGCCAACTTATTATTAAATTGTTATTGTTTGGATTGTTTGGTTTTTCTTGACCGTTTCCTTCGCTGTTTTTCAAAGAGGACGTTTAAAGCCTTGCGTTTAATGACGATTTATGTGTCTTCCGCCACTTATCCCGCGCGTGCGACTTCGGCGAGCAGCCGCGGGCGGCACAGAAGCGGCCTGAAATCCCTGCTCCTCCTGTAGGACCTGCAATCCAGGGTCTTAGTTGAATTTTTGCATTTCAAGTCAACTGTCTGCATAAATGGGTAAATAATTAAGCGGCTTAACATCACAAGACACTTTGGATGAGAGCGACGGCCGACTGAGTACAATAACTAGTTGTGCGCGTCCCGGAACGTGGGAACTGTTAAATAAAACACTAGCCTCCATTTACAACATCTAGGATGCGTCTCACAAACCACCGCATGAACTATGTATGAACCTTTCACCTGCCAGCTTTTAACATGCAGACTCTCCCGCAGCCGCAACATGGACTCTCTGAAAGGATTTTTAATAACGTATTTCACTTAAGGGCATCCGTGTGACTTTTGTCTTGGAAATGTCGATGTGCATCGTGTGTCCGCTAGGAATACTAATCGCAAGGAATAGGCCACTTGAAAAGAGATAAAAGCAAAAGTCACGCAGAATGGGCCAGGATTGCTGAATATGTATGTGGCCAATGATGAGAGCGGCTGGACTATCCAAGGAATGGCCCTCGGACATAAACACAATTATTCAGATTTCCGGTTTCCTCTTTTAGTGTCGGACTTGCAAACAGTGGTTTCTGGTTCATCGGTGCACTTTGGGAGCTCGTGTTTACATTTGCTCTTGTGCTGTTTTTTTTTTTTTTTTTTTAAACTTTGCAACGCAGGTCAAAGTCATTTAAGGGGACTGCAGTTTTAACACCATTACAAGCTTCATGGAGGATTTTGTCTCCCCAGTTTCATCCCGGAGATGGTTTCTGACTCCAGACGCCATTGGGGTTCAGTTCCCTGGCTATCTTCAGATAAGAGAGGGGTTTAAAATTCAGCCCTCGAGTGAAAACAATTCCTCTGTTCTTTGAATCTTTTCATCCTAAATAACTCCACTTCAATCCAGTTATTAATATGAACCCCCCCCCGCGCACACACACACACACACACACACACACACACACACACACACACACACCCTCCACATGTCACCTTATGGACATGAATACTGATGATTGTCAATGAATATAATACGCTGTACTGGACTGTGTACCAGAGGATTAGTGCTGCCGAAATGTGTCCCCCCACTACACCCCCCCCCCCGATCTTCCCTTGCCCTTTTTACTCAAAGATAATCTAAAGCCCAGATGCTATTATTTCTATATCTTCTGTCTCAAGTTTAAGGACTGTGTCGGCTGTTCCTATCGCTCCAAAGATTTTAGAAAGAAAGAGATAATCTACTTTCTAGTCACAGCTTCCCAGCTGCTTGGAAGACCAGGCTGAACAGACAGCCACGGAATCCAAAATGAGAACCGGTGCTCCCTTTATTACCGCAGGGCTAGTTTTCCCCCTGCATTTGACTAATGACCGGGCCGTCGTTCGGTGCCCACCAACCTCCCACAACCCTGGCCGAGTGGGCCAAGCCGATACCTGGCGTCACTCCTTCCCCAGTGTCCAGTACCCTGTGGGAACCGTACTGGGGATGAATCTTTGCAGTAATCCGTAGTATTTAGGGGTCTGCTGCCCAAATCCGAGTTATCGTTTTACTCCTGTCATCACGTCAGACCATCTGGACATGTGCAGTCTGGAGGAAATCGTGGACAACTGAGGTTCAAAGTCTGAGAGGAGATGATAACGTATCTCTTTTTCCGCCACGATTCTTGTTCATCCAGCAAATGGACGGCCTCACCGGAGGAGCTCCATCCTTCCCGCGAGGCCCAAAGCAACGAGAACAAACCGGTTTGACGGCACAACCCGACCCGCTTTGCGGGAAAACAAACATTAAAATTTTCACGTTATGCATCGAAGACCCTGCTTTAGCTGTTCAGCATTCCGGCAACGTTCCCTTAATGGCGCTTCTGAAATGAGTTGAGCGAAAAGTATCAGAGGATCGAATCCGGGGAGAACCACCCTAATCTCACACTGTCAGAGTGAAGGGAAAACTTGGAGGAGAGTCTTTATCCGCAGAAAGCAAACACCTGACGTCTTCCTCCGAGCCGAATTTATTTGAAGCATCCACGGGAAAACACGGGCTGCTGGAGATCAAAATAAAGCCTACTCACAGATATCAATAATATGTTCCCTTTCAGGCACAGCTTCACATTGACATGCGTACAATTCCGAATTGAACCGCGGAAGCAAAACACTATACTTTTTTACTGTCGCCATGGCAACCCTGATATGAACCATGATGTATAATGAATAGCAACAGGCGAGAAATGGAGAAGCAATTACGCTGCTGATGGCTGCCATTGTCTTTTTCACAGGTCAAAGTGAATTGATTGACTCGAGTGTGACCGGAAGAGTTAGAAATACAAGATTTACCGTCTGAAAAGCTAATTCTTAGAGGAGGGGAGGCGGGGGACAAATAGGAGAGCTCATTCTTCTCGACATTATCATTGCCGACATTGTTCCTTTTATTGTTTCTTTGCTTAGCATATCATTTGTTTCTCGATTCAGTTTTAAATTGTCTGGGAGTGATGTTTTCTTCCCTTCCGCTGCTCAGCTGTACTCGTGGGCCCCAATTTCCTCTAATAGGTGTAGAGAAACAGTTCGAACCATGTATTTCAGAAAGTTCATTTTCAATACAAATACAGGGCTTATTTCCAGGATAAATGAATTCCTGGTATGGAAGCGTGCAAGATACCTACACAGTGTGCAAATAAACTTAATACCATTGGATCTGGCATCTTTACTTCGCATATTGGGGTCTTAGGAGGCATCGTTGTATGTGGCTATGAGTGAATTTCTGTGATTTCTAAGACCCTGTATTAAGAAACAAGTCTTCACTGGCCACCGTTGTAGCTCAGATGTGGAAGATAACAGAGTAGATGTTCCCAAGTTCTAGTTCCCGCTCCTGCTGGACTACCTTTTATCAAAATACTTACCCTGAACTGACACAGTAAATACTACCCAGATGTATAAATAAGTAAATCACCACGACTAAAATTGCAATCGTCCTGAACTAGAAAAACAATAATATAGTGAGCAGGTCTTGAAGGACCTTCAGACTTTGTGGACCCAGAGCTGTAGAAGTAATTCTATGTGATGAAGAGGTTGTCAACACCTGGACTTGTGCTGAAGACCTGCAGTTGGTCTAGTTTTGATCTTGCATCTGACGACACTTATTAAGATAGCCGGAGGAAAGCCTGGCACGTCCGTGGGCTCGTGCATCTCTCTTACACTCGTCCTCTTGCTCTGTCTGTTGTCAGCCCAGGACTCTCGCGGGACATTAGACATGTGACACCTGACGGAAGGAACTCTGGTCACAATGGCTAAAATATCGATATCAAGAAGAATGACCCCATAACGCTATTTGTACGATCAAAATATCAATAATATATTTTTCCAAAACAAAAGTTCAAAATCGCCTTTAAGGATAATTCCGTTTGTATCAGACATCCTGAATATAACTTAAATTTATTTAATCGGTGGCTGCAAAGTAGGAAATGATCAAAGTCCCTTTAACAGAGTTGATGTTTTAACTTATTTCCCATCAATGCGGGGAAAAAAAAAAAAAAAAAGTTGTGCCCAGTGGTTCTAAAGTGCAAGTGGAGCGAGAGGCACGGCTAATGCAGTACTGGAGAGAAGAAAGTGCCCCGCCGTACTGTCAGCTCGTATCCGAGAGAGAGACGTTCATAAACAATGTCAAGTCGGGGGTTTTTTTACTGCCTGTCTGCTGCCCTGAAAGGAGTCGAGAAGTTTCGTAACAGAGGGGGAACGGAAGACGGTGACTGGCGCAGCTTTTCGTGGATAAATGGGTTGAAAAGCCTCCGCCACTTTATTTCTTAAGGTTTAGATTGCGGTCCTCGCATTTTCTCGTCTTTTTATGCCAAACAAATAAAGAAATTTCTAAGCCATTTTCCCTCGCGAATGTATCAGTGGGCACTAAGTGCGAATCGCTCCGACAAATGGGTATTATGACCGTGGTGTACACAAAGGAGGGTGATCGGATGATCCATCGGCGGCAGAATCTCAGAACGCCCAGAAGAACCTGGGAGGAGAGAAGCACTTAATTACTTCAGAAGTGCCTCCGAGACCCAGCTAAAGCACATTAGATAGCAAAGGCATCGCCCCCTTCGACTGAACCTGTCAGGTACGAGGGGAATGAAAGGCTTTGATTTGGCACCGAGACATTTGGGATGAGTTCCTTCCCTGACAGTACAGAATGAACCAAAATTAGCTCATGCTTCCAGCAGGGCAGCCTGACCAGGGGACATTGACTAAAGCTTCCTTTTTTTACCTCTCTTTCAGACGTTCTCAGAAACATTTGTCTCCCAGATGATTGTGCTGATACTCACAACACCAAGCGCTAATGCCAGACACCGGACATCTTTTTTTTTTCCGTGTAGCTGTACTATTATTTTTCACCATTATTTTTCCGATGACTTCGTCCAAGGCGACTTATGGCGCCAGGTTTGTATACCATGGTGCTTGTAACCATTTACCCATTTCTACAGCTGAGCATCTTTTACTGGACCTCTTCACGCTAAATGCGATGCTCAAGGGCACTTCAGCAGGAGTGGGGATATGCACCCAGGTCCTTGAAATGTGGAGCTGTGGCTGAAAGCTGTTAAAGAGAATGGCATACTTCTACCTGGCTTTCCCTCGTAGCAGACGAACGCTGGCGCGTGTCCCCTCGTCCGTCTGTGCGACCGGTGTAGCGCGTTGCTATAATGGTGTTGCCGTCTTTTTTGGACCAGGTTGCGTTGCTCTTTTCCATTTCTGTGATTTTTTTAACAAACTGTGGGAAACCTTGCTGGACCATTCTTTGGTTTCAAGAGCTGCTGCCTGACACACACACACACACACACACACACACACACACACAGCTTTTGCAATTCAAATCTGAATATGTATTATTTGCAAAGTGAACCGGGGAGGAGGTGTTTTTTGCTTTTTCAAATGTGACGTAGGTCTCAAGCACAGAAACAAGGAAAGTGTCCCAAAACAATATGCGGATGTCATGTAAGAGGGCCGCGCAGCAGACAGACTCACACTCACTTTTTCCACCCTTTGCAGTGATATCACACTCGGCGTTGTTGAGTAGACAGAGTGATGGGCCGCAAAGTGACTTCCAACACTGCCACCCACAACCTGCTCCCTTGCAATAAACCTGTCATATTGGTTCTCAAGCTCCTGCGTAGTTCACTTCAATGGTCACACTAAACTGTCCAGAGAAGGATGTAGGGTTTCGCTCTGGGGGGGGTGGTGAAGTTACACTGTCAGTGGCCAAGCAAACATGACAATTTTGCTGTGCTTCAAGCTCATACTCAACGTGCGATAAGGATGGTTTCACATTCTAAAGAAACTGTAATGCTTGCATCTATTTTCCCATCCTAAAAAAAACCACTTCTCGCTGGACAGTTTGCACTGGTCCAGAACCCCCCTCAATATGAAGGTATTTAACAGTGTCTGACGGTAATTGATGTATTTTTGGTTTTCGGCCGTCAGATCGACATTAATGCGGAAACACGTCCATCCGGAGACGCGGGTTCGAGCGGGACAATCGCTGATCGATTTCGCGGAAGTCCTCCTGCGTCCTCTCGTATTCTCGGACCACGACGCGAAGTAAGCGGCGTCTGCTCGACAGGTCGGCTGTTCGATTAAAAAAAAAAAAAACAGCAACACTGGAAAAACAAACAGAAGCAAAGTTGGAAGTCAATTACCGAAAAACACTTTGTAGTTTCTGAGAGTGTGCTTTTCCTTCAGGCTGTGTTGTTGAACTTGTAAATATTAGATCAGTAAATGTTGACACTCCATAAGCATTCCGTGGAGACCCTAAACCACAGAGGTACAAAACGTGTTGATTCGTATGTGTCACAGTTTGTACAAAAATCAAAACTCTTTATAAATTCAAAGCACAGCACTTATTCTTGTGCTTTGCATGAAATAATTTGTTGTCGGTGATGATTTCTGGATATACAGTTATGTTATTACGTGGAAATGCTGGCCTAAATACATACATTATGCATTTGCTTAAAAGAGAGTCTTATCCAGATTGACTTAAATACTTTATGATTTCATACCGTTGGCTATTTATCGAGTTGCCATTTTATCTGAAGCAAAACATGTTATTTTCTGCGAGTTGGGCTTACAACTGGTCAGGGAATAATTTTCCTTTTTTCCCAAATTGTAAAATAGATTTTTAAAATCCTCACAACACAGTCAACTAAAAAACCCAGGCGGAAGTCTTGTTCCCGCAAATGGAGCAGTTAGGACTCAATAGGCAGGAAGAGAGGCTTCAGCCGGCCTGGAGGTTTGAGATGTGACAGGCGTTGCGGGGCCCAAGAGGACGGCGCTGTGGAAACACTTTGGATTCTGAGTGTCCGTCAGCAACGTTTTGATGGAAAAAACAACAAGGCAGCTCTGCGCTTGGCTGTCAGGACATGTTCCTAAGAGATTGAACAGAACCAGGCAGGTCGTGGGTGTGGGAGGTGTTTGGATGGACAGTGCAATGGCACCGGGGGGTTGGAGACCAGAAGCTTGGTGAGGGACACTCTTGCGAAAGTCTGCTGTGATCTACGGCCACCAGCACTGCATGGGAACGGAACGCGGGGGGAGAGGAGCATATTTCGTCGCGGTGAAGGCAGGTTGGGAAACCAATAAACAGGGCACACCGCAGGAACCGTGCCCCGCTGTCTGCATGGCAACCATTAATGTCAATGGTTTACAAGACATATTTTCAGACCTGAAGGCCTTTAACGTCAAGGGAGCGGGTGTACACGCTGAGTATGAGGATGTTTGGTGGGATCTCACCCTGGCCGTCAGGCCAACACTGTTGATCAGGCCAAAATAAAAAGGGAGCTGAGAATAAGCTACATCCAAGAGGGGTGAATTTGAAACTGTGGGCCTCCGATTTTTTTTTTTTTTCAAAATCCAACCAGCCTGACAAGATTTGTTTAGCTAGACAAGGAAGGCCCAAAAACTTTCCTCCTGAATTTATCGTGGAAACCACTGAGTCATGTCAGATTCGCTTAAGTCTGCCACAGAGAGAGAGGAACGTACAGAAAGGGCTCAAACCGTCCAAAAACTTGCTTCAACCCAACCCAAGTGATGGAGAGAAAGTGTTTTCAGTCCGTTCAGCTGGGATCTGCAAACACTGTCAAACGGAGATGAATCAATCACAGCAAAGTTGGCTGTGATTTAAGGTCACTCAGGACCGTCAGAATGTATTACACATCTAGATAAGGATGATTAAAACCTAAACCCTCAAAATTGATGGATAGCTTCAGAATTTCACCAGAATTATTATATCTTGCATCCCGTCCAGCATGTACCCCCTCACCATTGCGCCATCTCATTTTGGGGTTGGCTCTGGACTCACAGACTTGCCCCCCCCAGCAATACGGCACCTTCTGGCTCTGTTCTGCTTCCAGCTGATCCTCCTCCAAAGGCCACGTCCACAGAGACTCCATCAAGGAACCCGCTGTGGGAAGGAACCACATCTGTACGCCTAATTTGACTGCATTTGGGGATTCAGCCAGAAAGGTCAATAAAATAATACTCTACAACTTTTTTCTATTTTCTGCTCTGCACTGAAACAGTTTCCCTCCGCAGTTAAAGGCAATAAATGTGTCCCAGTTACGTTATATTTCAATATTTAGCCGATGTTTCTCCTCAAAGCCTTCTGATGGACTGCAGTCCCTCAGAGGGGGTAGTAGCCTGGTGCCCAGTGATTCCAGGATTGGATCTGATCTACTGCAACCCTGACCAGGGTGAAGGGATTAAGCAAAAAGAATAGATGGATGGATGGATGGATTCAGCATGCAAAAGGAACTGAGTTGAGGGACTTGCAGTGTTCAATATGACGTGCTGGCCCGAACTGACTTTTTTCTCAGCTTAGCATCACGGTGGCTTGTTCATTGATGGCCCTGGGATGATAGGAGGTTGAGGAAGCACAAATGGGGAAGCAGGGTGAGGAAAGGTACATCGCTGATCAGACACTGGGTGACAACAGCTCATTAAGACCGTCAAGAAGATCCCTCGTGAATACCAAGACGTTCCTCAGAACAAAGTGCGTGTTGTCTTAATACACCCATGGCTGTCGCAAGTCCAATTTAACAAAGAATGCTAACTGATTTACAGATATAATGAGATTTTTGTCTATTCCTCATTAGTAGAAGTGTCTTCAGTTCAACACAGAGAATTAGGAAGCGGTTAAATTAGAAAATTAATAAGGCACATGAATTAAAACTGGCCTTAGAGGGTAGGAAAAATGAATTCTCCCATCTGATGCACGCAGGGATTCAGCTGAAGCAGTGCTCTAAATCCAGGGATGCGTCCTGTTTAATAGAGTCAAATAAGGAGCGGAAAATGCGTACCTTCCGTGCGGGTGCTTCGCGCCTGCACAATTTACAAAACATTTCACAAAAGCGGTGCGTCCACAGACGTTATTGCTATTAGTCACGATGATATCAGTGAGAAGGCTGAGGCCGATGCGCGCGGCCCGCCGCTCGATTCCTCATGCACTCCGCTGGCACAGCACCGCCGTGATTCATCGCTTTCGTTTAAATGTTGATTTACGCCAACCCCTCGCCCACCCCCACCGCGTGCCCTCATTCGTTACTCGCCCGCTGCCATCTGTGAAGCGCTTCCCCGATGAGGGATGACTCCTCTCTGCTGATCTCCAGAGAAAGAGCCGTGACTTGCCTTCAAACCTTCGTCGGTGGGGAGACAGACGACGCTCAGGCCAAAAATATGACCTGCGGTGCTGCTGAAAAAGCTGTTCGTGCCCGACGACACCCGTGACAAAACATTGTCTCGAAAGCTGCTTAAATTGATATGCGTCCATATGTTCCCCCCCCCCACCGCATTCTGTGTCCAACAGCCTACGGTGCCTAGCCAACAGTTTCCAAACTACAATTCCCATGTTGCATTGCAGGAATATCAAAATTGCAGGGCATCTGTCTGTCGACCAGCACTTCTCAAGCACATGTTAGAACCGGTGGGGTTCACTTCCTCGCCAAGATACCTGGCCAAATTGTAACGTTTGATGTCCTTCAGATTTGGGAAGCGTAACGGCAAAAAACACCTGAGAACGTGAGCGTCAAGAAACAATTCAATCAACCTGAAAATGCGAGTAGCTGTTCGTGTCACGAGGAGAAAAATAAACCGGTCCATTATAGTACAAAACATTTCTAAAGGAAACTCCCTCTTTACTATGTTCATACCCACAGATTGCCCATCTGTCCGTTTTTTACTGCTTTCTAAGTTTTTATTGCCTATAATCTTTTCATTACTGTTTTTGTAACTAATGGGAATAAATCGAGGCAATCGCAGCTTAATGTAAGAAGAACCTGAGGAAAAAGCAGTTTGTACCACAGTACTTACAAAGTTAGAGTAAGAACTGGTTGACTCAATGCGGCTGCATTCCTCTGAAATTCAGTAATTTACCCATCATGCCCGGCAGGACCTTCGGACCCCATCCTTAAAGCATGCAGTAGAGGGACGGTTAACTTGATAAGGGTCGCGGGGCGTTCTTCACGTGACATGACGCCAGAAAGCACCCGCGTTGATCCCTGAGAATGAGCACGGAAACCCAAGCTACCCCACTATGGCCCGAGCGACGCGGCATCTGAAGAAGCAACAACACGAAGGAAGAAAATTCTCGGAACGTTTTTTGGAGGAGGGCACAACGGGAAGGGTGCGGAGAGCCGGCGGATTTGGTACTGTGGACAGTAGCGCCGTCGTCGGTATTATTTTATCAGACGCCTTTGGTCGGTACAGCTTATAGTCGCGTAGAAATTATATATCCAACTGTACAGCTAGCTAATTTTTACTGACTAGATAGTCAGGCGAGAACCGAAAGAATATCGAGCGCAACGCAGTGTTTGGAATACAAATATAAAGCAATGTGATCAAGAATTTTAGAGGAGGCCTGCATCTTCACCCACAGCGGGCGAATCTGAAACTGTTTTCAGTGTAATATTATTCATGTAATAAAGTTTATTGTCAAACGATTGCCCTCTGCTAGTTGGGTTATTGAACCGTTTGATTACAACGCTGTACCACATCGTAGAAACACGGACAGGAATCCATAATCCTCCTGAAGGAGGAAACGTTTGTATGACTGTTTTTCAGCATCGCTGAGCAGAGAAGAAATAACAGCAGCGGGAAGCAGGGACCCCTCGGGATCTCCGAGTTCCTCAACCATCCTCCCCACCCCAAGATGGTTCTTCTCTCGCGAAGGGAAATGGTCCCGTGTGACGGGTGCTCGGCGGGCGAATAACGGCGGGGTTCGGCCCTTAAATCATAGCCAAGGGGCCGCTGCGATTCAGCCGTGCCTTTTGGAGCGTGCCACGCCGGCCATTGCGCGTACGCCTCGGAGGCGCCCCCCACGGCCGGACTTGCGCGCGTAGGCTGCTAAACGCCACACGCAGGCTCTTGAGCACCTCGCCGCCTGTCCTCGGGGCCATTTGGAGACACAGACCATTAGGTTTCCCACCCAGTAAAATGCGAGAATTGAAAAGCACTTGAGTGCGGTGGAGGGTTTTTGACATTAGTCTTTTTTACTTTAGCACCATTGTTAGTTTTACATGCCGGTAAACGGCCCCACTCTCGCTTTAACAGTTCACGTAATGTGCTTTGAACAGGACCGTAAAAGGGAAGCGGCTTCGGCGCGCAGGCTCACGTGTGCCCGCGCCGGTGTCGGCGTGCGTTTTATTTTTATTAACTTGTTCTTTGCCCTCGGGGAGACGCAAGCAAACCGAGCGCTTTTTGTGCGCAATAAGTTCCGCATCCTCCTCTAAACTCAGCAACCGTCGGGCGCAGGATTCTGCACGTGACAGACGATTCGGGCCTACAATCCACTTAAAATTCTGACTCCCTTGTAATTCGGTGTGACTGCGAGTCGTTCCCCGTGAGAAATAAATATAACTGTGCACTTCATTATAATCTCATCACTTATTTATCTTTAGTCCAGATACAATCTGCGTAAGACCGAAGATGCCGGCATTGGCAGTGGTGCAACGTATGTCTTTAAATACCGAAAATGAAACTGTACATACGGCCCTTTGGTATTTGCGTGCCTGTAGGTGCCACGATCTCAGAGTTTCTGCTCTGCTTTATCAACTTTGCAATAATGGATTTTCCCCCCCTTGTGTTATCAGCGTCATTTTCCGATTAAACACAGCAGCTTTGCAACTCCGAAGCCTAATCCTTAAACTTTAAAACTGGTATCGATATATTTAGAAACCAAACTCTTTGGGTCTGATAACCGGCTCCTCTAATAAAGCAGAAAACAGTTGCCGAGCACGGAGATCTACGTGAGGTGGCAGGAGAAGTCGGCTTCCGTTCGCGTTGTCTTCTTTGGCGCAGCTAATGAGGTGTAACATGGAGGTTGGGTTCGCAGTCGGGGGATGTGCGCCGTGCCTTTACTTTTCCACATCATTATGATCCACAGGCCTCCCAAAGCTGAAAGTAGGGATCTCCTGGGTCCTGGCCAACTGTGCTGTCCACACGCTTTTCTTTATGAAATATTTGCCTAACAGATGAGGTTCCTCAAAGGACCTGCAGACCTACAACACCTGATCATTCCCTATATCCCAACACGAGTTCTACGCACCTCCACCTCAGGCCACTTGGGGACCTCGCTCAAGAATCCAAAATCCAAAGCGCGTATCTTCTCAGGTTTGGCTTCAGCAGGGTGCAATGAGCTCCCTCTGTCCTTCACAGCTGCTGCCTCTCTTTCAGCATTCAAGGGTCTCAGAAGGCATCCATTTTGGACCCACCCGATTCCCTAACAGCTCCATAAACATACATCACAGAATCTTTTCCAGTCTTATCTGCAGGCAGCTACTTGTGTAACTGTGGGCCCCAGCCACAGTTGGATCAAACCTCAGAGAACATACTTTTCGTCCGTTTTGAAATGCACTGTTGTTCACCGTGAGCTGTAGATGGCTTTGGTGAAAAGCGTCCGCAGGATTGCTTCTGCTAGAATGTCAGGGAAACAAAAGGCAGGTGGTTATTTTGCATTTGCTGAAAAAAGCACGAGGATGTGACACTAGTGACTCCACGCCAGAAGAAACGAAACACGTCCCGCGCCTTTCATCCTCCATCTTCCAGCTGCCCTTGCGACAGCCTCAGTCCTCCTTCCTCATTAGATGCTCGCAGTCATTATTACCTGGAGGCTCCAGAGCAGCAGGCAGCCCCGATTCCCGCCAGCCACACCGGAGGGGTGGCGCGTGCTCCATTTTCCAACCCACATTAAGTGCCAGGGGAAGGACAGCGGGCCTTGGGCTTGTGGAACCCCCAAGCGGCGCCCAGGGTGTGAGTGTTTGTCAGCACCTTCCGTTCGTAGCTCAGACTCGGTAGGTGTTTCTGAAGGACGTCCTCGCTGATGTGCCCACACTCAGCTGTGTAAACTCCCTCGTATTTACACCCCCCTTCTACGCACTTCAGAGCGAGCTGAAGAACATAATAGCAGAGGGCAACTCCACAAAGCCAGGTATCAGAGCCTGCTCAACGCTTCATCAGGAATTTAACAGAAAATACTAGAAGAAAATGATATTGGAGTATTGGGAAATCTACATTACAGCTGGTTATGAGATTGTCAAAATATGGCAGTAATGAGTAGGATTATTTATGCTTTGCAGAAAAAAAAGTGAAACACAGGGATTCGTGATGCTTCTGCATTTTCATTCATATTCCTTCAATGGGCAGTACGCATTTCAGCACGGAGTCTTATCTACGTAAACTACTGTCTCATCCAGAGGGTATGTAGATACAGACAGCGGGAGAAGATGTGATAACATCTAAATACTGTACGTGTATGAAGTTGAAGGCGATCAGAAACACATCAAACAGTGTTTTGTCTTTTTTTTGAGTGTTAAAGAAACCCATGTATTCAGTGACAGTGGCTAGTTTATGAGTTATGAGAGGTTGTGTAAAATGCACTGCAGTGTGTAAAACACTGAACACACACTGTAGATAGATAGATAGATACAGTACTGTGCAAAAGTCTTAGGCACCTGTGGGGAAAATGCTATAAAGTGAGGATGGTTCCAGAAATAATGCCATGAATAATTATTAATCAATAAACCTTCTAAAAAGTGCAGTAGACAAAAAAAACCTCAACCAGATCAATATTTGGTGGGACCACCCTTTGCCTTTAAAACACCATCGATTCTCTTATGCAAACTTGCATGCAGTTTAAGGTAGAGGTTGGTAGGTTCTTCCAAACATTTTGAGGAACCGGCCACAGTTCTTCTGCACACTTTGACTGTCTCTGCATGTCCTCCCAGACTGACTCGATCATGTTGAGATCAGGGCTCTGTGGGGACCAGACCATCTGTTGCAGGATTCCTTCTTTATGCTGAACATAGTTGTGTATGACTGAGATTGGGTGTTTGAGGTCATTCTCAGGCTGCACAATGGATTTGGGACCAATGAGAAACCTCCCTGATGGTAGATAAGAATCTACCTGTACTTCTCACCACACACTGAAGTTGCACGCCTAACACTTTTGCACAGTACTGTAGATAGATAGATAGTGTGCGGTGTAATTCTTTTCTATGATCAGTGTGAGGAAACCTTCAGTGCTCATATATGTACAGTGTAAGCAGCTGTGCTTGGTAGGAAACAAGAGCAAAGAAAAACACAGGAACTGTCCTGACTTTGGAGTACATGCTCTACAGACAGTCTTCTTCAGAGCTGGGTCATGAATGTTGCATGAGTCTCTGGTGTAAATAGCAGGCATGTTTGTCAACGTCACATGCTGTAACAGGACGCATTCATCTCGATCGCCTGCGTGGCCCCCTAACCAGGTCTCCCGGTCCACAGGGTGCCCACCGACGGCCTGGTGCATCTCGCACGGTTCGGCCGCAAGCTCGGCAGCGTTCGTCGCAGACGGACTCAGAATGCAAGTCCAGAGGCGCAACTACCGCGATCCTGCAACCACGTGCGCTTCGCCTTCGCGCTCTGCTGGCAGCGTCACTTTGTCATTACGTCGCTGTGTGTTTCTTGGTGCTGCAATGTACCCAGTGGCTGGAAAGCAGAGATCTCAAGTAGGTTTGCGCAAAATTAAACAACACTGTCAAATGAGGCAGAATGAGGGTGAGGAAGCTGCCATTCAGCAGTGGTGTTTGTATGAATTGGGTCAGGTCAGCCTGATTTATTTTTAATATTTCTGCGCTTGAGTTTTTGAAAAGAAACATTTTTGAAAGAGCTTTCGGTTAATAATGAACTACAATCTCTGCTGGAAAGTTGTAACAGCCGGGTGACACGTGCTAAGAATAACCAAAATGGGTCACGTTTGGCCTTGGCTTAGATCGTGGTTTGGATTTGTAATAAGCGGCACTTGTTTTTCAGATAAAAAGAAACACACAGACCGATGAAGGTTTCGGTCTGGTTGGACGTCAAGCCCAGTCAGAACTTAGCTGTGAGCAGCCGGCGAAGATGCGATTGCCAGAGAGCGGTGAGCCTCCAGCAGATGCGGCCCATTTGAATCGAGGTGTAAGTTCAGAAGAAAATGATCCTTTTTGCGGGGAGTTATCGATGGGTTTGCCCCCGACCTTCATCTTTAAGAACAATTTTCCCCCCGAAAATGTCATGAAATTGAACAGAAAGGTTATAAAACAGAAATCAATAGTGAATTATTTCGACGTCTGCTATTAGGTACACTTACAGAAGGAGTTTTATTTGGTTTGAAGATCTGTGGACAGAAGCTAGGCTGCACGTTTTCTTTGCCAGGTCTGATTTACTGAAAAAAAAAAAAAAAATTTAATGATTTACTCATTCAAGTAGAGTTTAGAACTTGACTGTACATTTGGGAATTTCAACTTTGATTTTTCAGCGGCCACCATTTCAGTTAAATGAAGATGAATAAATAAAAAAATCCTCTCTTGAGCCTTGAAGCTGAGTGGAAACGCCTCCCGACACTCAATTTATCGGTAAGAGCTAAGAAGTCGTATTTCCTAATTATAAATATCCCTTTTGAAAAGGTTATATCCATGTGGGATTTGTACATAACTGGATCAGTGAGAAATCGACTTCAATAGTATGAGAAAGAAAGGAAACGTCACTAGGTACCAGACAAAGATGGCATGATGACCAACCAGCATCCACACAGCAACGTGACATACTTCACAGGCGTGTTTTTAACTTGAACAGTCGAGCAAACACACCGGGTCCTTATTTTGGCAAAAACAACTCTACTGGCCATCACCAAAAGCCTAAGGGTGTATGAGGCTGCCAAAGGTTAGCAGGAGGATCTCATTAAAAGCTGGATTTGCAGAAGGGATCTGTTCTTCACTGGGGATTACGGCCACACAGCAGAACAAAGTCACGGCTGCAACCAGGCCAAGAACGGCAAGTCAACGGCTCGAGGAAGAGGGTTCTTCCCCGGCTTCTCCGCACTAGTGTATCTGCCTCTAGATAAGCTACGGTGACCTTTCCAAAGTGACAAACACGCGTTATGGGCAATTTGTTGACACCGATTTATCCTAATCACACATCTCTGGACTGTGGATAGGAACCGGAGTACCCAGAGAAGACCCACACAAACATCGGGGAAACGTGCCAACTCCACATAGACTGAGTGGATGTCAAACGTATGTCCAGTAAGTGAAACACCAGGACAGTCTGTTGCACCACTGGACCTAATAGTACTGTTTTAATATCAAAATATTGTCGTAGTCCTGGGTAACTAATATGGCCTATTCTTCGACACAGTGACCCAAGGGATTTTAGTGAGTGTGTTGTGGTATCTTCCAGTAGTGCAGAGGTTAGAGCTGCAGGGATCCAAGTTCACCACCCCCCCTCCTGCCAGAATACCCCTGAGCAAGGAAAGTACTGAACTGCGGCAGTAAAAACTCCTCAGTTCCATAAATGGGTAATAACTGCAAGAAGGTTAACACTGTAAGGCACTTTGGAAAAAAAACAGCACTTGCTAAATAAATTAAATTCTCAAGGGTACAACAGAACCGACTGCATTATGGTTTTGGACCTGCAGCCAGCTGGTTCCCCATTCTGCTTTCATGCCCAATACTTGGGCTTGTTGACACAGAACAGTCTCCAAACTTTCAATCCGCCGGCTACAAAGCGTTCTGGCGCACGTCCGCCCAGACGAAGTCCTGCTCTGAACAAGTACGTTTCCCCTAATTCCGGCCGCTTGTCGACTGTTCCCCAGGAAAGCGATGAGGGGATGACGTGGAGGGCTGATGGACGCTCAACGCCGATCTGACTAAAGCGTCCGACGGCGAAAAAGAACAAACGCCACCCAGTCGGCCGGGGCGCGACGCGCGGCGATTAAAGTGACGTGAAACGCAATGTGTTCGTTCGTTCGCCTTTAGTTTAATTTGTATTATTGTTCTGCTGTCCAGTTAAGCATTAAATGCAATATTGGAAGGCAGAACCTCGAATGACACGAAGAGCAATAAATCATTGCCTGACAGTGCATTTATAGATGTGTGAAACGCGCCTGTGATGTGTTTTTTCCACCCCTCGGCATCGCTAGTCCACAGTAGCTTAGCGCTGAGTATCTAATAAAGGTGAGTGGGAAGACCATAGCAAACAGGCAACAACGTGAGGTAGAATTTAGACCATAGTGGTAATAAATCAAACCCTTCTGACGCTCTTATCACCCCAGTTAGAGGGAGCAGCCAGAGAAAATTCCCAATAGTCTTCACACCCCTCGGCCGCTGAATTTCCATAATTACTGCCCCGAGCTTCCAAGACTCCTTGTTTTTTTTTTTTGGAGAGCCGCTTATCATCGGTTTAAGCATCAGTCCAAAAACTGGCCACAAAAAAATAACTGCTCAAAAACGTTAGAGGTCTTCTTGACTGTTCCGCTGCCGAGTCCTGGCTCGCCTCCCTCAAACTGTCCAGCAATACGTTTGAGAAAGTGCGTGAACTAATTTTGGTCCGAAGTTGGAGAACGGGTTCGATCGAGAAGTGAGCCGGCGCGTCTGCGGGGCTCTTCGGCTCGTCCACGGCAACTCCCAAAGGTGAAGAAGATGTGGCCGAAGCGCCTAGTTTTTACTCTCCTCTCCAGTTGGTGCGAGACTATCCAGGCGTGCCTTTCTCTGGCGCCACAAGTTTGAGGAAAACATCTACCGCACATCAGACTGGCCTTTCTTCAACAACTGTTTTTTTTCCTAAGCAAAATCCTCACACTGAGCTCGAATCCGTTTAATTTGTTGCGACAACGGGACCCCCGACACCAAGCGCTGACTCACGGGCTTCGTGCAGCATCACCGTCGAGGATAGCAAAGCCGAGGGAGGCGGATAACTAGGGAGCATGACGTCAGACTGAATTCGATAAGCTGCTGCACCTGGATTCTTCTGAGGCATTAAGCTGCTGGGGTACGGAGTTGCCCGAAAGCGCAGGCTGCGGAGGTCACTGAGTTGACACGCTCGATATTTCGCACAGGGGGAGCGGAGAAAATGCTCGTGTCCAATTAGGAAGCTGCTTCCAAGTCCGCTTGCCGGAGCAGCTGGCTTTCAAGTGGCCCTGGACTTGTTTTAATGAGACGGCGTCTCTTTGTGGTGAGTTGGCATAATTCTCCTTTACTCAGCAAAACAAGTGCTCTCCCTCTGCGTCTTCATGCTGGAGGAGAGGGGGACGACACCGGTCCCGGATCCAAGCGGCGCCCGCCGTTTCGGACGTTGCCCCCCCTGAGGAGGGCCGGAGGAGGGTAGGATCCGCCACGTGCAGATAGGAAACTTACAGCACCGCAGCTAAACATCGCTCAATATCGGCGACTTCTAAAAATACCCTATTGCGGTACCGTACCCCCTTCGGTGGAGAGGCGCTCTCTCGGAGGTGGAATGAAGACAGATCGGGGGGGATCCTTCAGGTCGTTCCGGTAATTTTATTTTCCGGAGGAACGGATATATCTCGACACCTGCCATACCCTAAAACAATTTCTAAAGCGTCCTTGTGATGGACCGACCTCCTTTCCAGAGAGTACTTTGTCCAAGTCCCCGTACATCCTCGGATAGTCTTCAAATCACCCTGCCCACCCTGGCTGCATAAACAGTTACCGGAAACGGTCAAACGGCTTGGAATTATAGCGTTTACGTAACCACAGCGCAGTCAAATAGCTCCATTCCTCATTCATTATGCAACAGGCCAGCTCAGATCCTGTTCTGTAAAGCCCGCTATGTTTTTTTGTTGTCATTTTTGTTGTTTAAATGTAAATTTGAATGCAGCACTCACTCTGTGGGCTGTAAGGTCATGAAGGCAGGCCAGGCCACCATCGGTTATAGAGTCATATGTGTAAAAATGCAAATGAGATCCCCCAACAGGGCGGCGAGGAGATCATCAGCACCCCCGGGCCGTAGTCGGCGTGCGTCACCGTCACCCGTCACTCGTGGGGTTTGCTTTGGTAGGCAAATCGCGGCTGTGTGTTTTGCGCCGCTCGGCGACGCGTGCTTATCCGAAAAGGAAACGTGCTCCCGACACGACTCGCCGGATGAGCACGCCGTGCGGAAACGCGAGGCCGCCCGTCTGGCGTGGTCAGCAGATAGCGCTTCTAACAAGGAGCCCACTAGACTGGACTGCCGCTTATCAAAGTGAGTGTAGTGTCTCTTCCTTTCGCCGCTCCTCTTCCTGACAAAAAAAAGCAAATTAAAGGCGAGCAGATTGTTATGAAATTTCGGGGCAAAGCAAAGCACTGGTTTTTTTTTTTTTTTTTTACTTCGAGCCACTGGACAATTGCCTAAGAAAGTTGTGGGTGGAAATGAGGCGGACGGGGGGTTTGTTACACAGGAACTTCACACCTGACGCAGATGATGGCGGCATTTCGGTGTTTTCTCAATGACACCTTTAAAAATAAGCTGTGTTTCATCAACAGATAAACGCGAGCGTGACAGGTATCCAGCTGGGATGCGTTGCCAGCAGGGGGTCCCGGCTGAGAAATCACGGGGGGTGGGGGTCTTTGTAAGTTAACCACCGTGACGTGAGCGCGATTAAAGGGCCGAGCGAGGGAGGACAGGGAGACGTGGCGGGGGGGGTGCGAAAGCTCCGCAGGTTATACTCCGAATGTTTTTGGTACACAAAGCAGGGAGAGCGAGGTCAGGAAAAAACTTTTCTGCTGAAGTTTTCCACCACCTTTCTCCTGTTCTCGTTGGCTCCCGGGGGAGGAGGGGTATGTAGCTCTCATTTTTCAGTTTGACAGTTTTTGACAAAAACGGAGAACAAAAAAAAAAATAAATAAAAAACTGTAAGCTGTTAGTCTGGCCCTCGAGTCGCTCACGGTCCGATCGCTCCTGAGTCAGGAGGTTGACAAAGTTGCGGTGGAATCGCTCACGACGGTTCGCATCAGCTGAAAACCTTACAGCCGCACACGTTGTGTAAGAAGCGCATTCACAGAATTGTGACAATAGATTAAATGTAAGGACTTTCAAAGGACACGCGGCCAAGAAGGGGACTGCGGGCTCAAGTTTTACAATCCCACTAATAACAAACCAGTTACTTACTGGAGACCAGTGAGTCGCAAGAACAGTAAAAACAAACTCCCAAAATAAGCCGTAGCCACAGTCGTACCAATAAGATTAAAAAAGTTCAGTTATTGACCAGTCGAGGGGTAAATCGGGGTAAAGAAAGAAGCAAAGAGGGAGCCGGAGCAGCGAAGACGAGAAGGAATCGGCAGAAAAAAGTTCGTAAAAGAAAATCGGTAAAGGAAAGTCACAACAGCAATGTGAAAATTTAAATCCGGACGCGCGCAGGAAAGTGTTAAAGCGAAAAACAAAATTCTAAACGGAAGAGCGAAGTCGATCCAAGCTTTAGTTGCGAAGAGTGCAGCCTTTCCCCGAGCGTCACACCAAAAGCTGCGACTTTGCCGCCACGTTACAGACGTCCGACGTGTTTTTGATGAATTTTATCCCACTTTCTCTCGGCACTAATTTTTTAAATACTGAGCCAATACAACAGGGGGCGGCTACGTCTGCGCTTGCGGGCCCGCCGCTGACGGCCGGCGAGCGCTTCGTGCCGGAGACGTTAACCGTGGGATTAAAACCGGTGTAGCTGTGGGTGCGCATTGTTTGAGACTGACTGCCGAGAGAATAGATTTTTAGTAATCGCAACAGCTAATGCATCGGAAGAATTCCGCCCGCAATTGTGGGAAAACAATAATAAACACATGTAGCGAGCACTTCAGGTCTTACCGCCTAATATACATATTTTGAATACAAATCTCTTTTTTCGGGTGGGCGTCCTGCACAAGAGGTCAACGATTTATACAAAGCACTCGCGCGATAATTTATTCAATTCATTTGGGCTGTTGAAACAAAACAGCGGGCACTTCCCAGAGGACCTTACGCCTTTGGGAAACTTCAGTGTTAAACCCCTGCCGATGTTTTTGTGATTAGGGCTGCTAACACTCGAGCTTCTATGGTCCTCTCCGCTACTTGTGTGGCGGTTTATCGGATGAAAGCGTCTCTGCTAACCGGCCGCTGAAATAAGGAATTGCACGGCACGGCACGGCACACGGATCTTTTTATTGACAGAATTGGAGGCATTCCGAGGCCGAAGTGACCCGCCGAGCGAGCGAGCGCCGGGCTCTGGTAAATGGAGCGGCGGAGACGCCTTTGTTGTCCGTGGCCTCAGCATCCAACTAATCTGGAGAATGAATCATTTTCGGGCCCTCCGACAGAGCGATGTCGCATTCTTAAACGGCAGCCGCTTTCTGGAAAAGGTCGCGCGTTGAAAAGCGAACGATGAACAGGCGCCACTTGTGCGGCAATCGCATCGGCACGATGTGACACGCAGTCAAACGGACACCTCGGAAAACAACAACGGACGCCCTGCAGTTTGGCCCAGTGAAGGCGGTCGCAATAAACAAAAGCCGAGGGTAATCGGAGACATAAGGCCAGCGAGGTGAGAAACACCAGAACATAAGGCAAGAGCGGAGAAGACCAGCTGACTCTTTTTATCCCCGGTCCTCGTGAGAGAATCTGAAACGATAGAGGAGATCCAGCTTTACTGAAGGTACTTGTGTACATCTGTAGGGTCGATATTGCTGGGAAAAACCCCATTATAAAATGTGGGCCGACCTGTGGATTCCGGGCACTTAAGGGTTTTTTCCTGATGATTTTGAGAAAACCAAAGCGGACGGGGAAAACAAGTAAACTCCACGCAGACTGAGCCGCATTCAAACCCGCATCCAAACCTATTGCCAAGGAGCTGTGATGGACCATCACTATTTCCTGAGCCTCTTTACAGCCCTGCGACTCTTTTTTTTAATGTTTGGACCCTTGTGGTGAGTGCTGAGCTGTCGTTCCCACTGAGCGAAGGGGAACAGTTTTGCGGGTTAAACATTAAATGTGACAGATTGCCAGATTTTACAAAGGGAAGGAAAAACTGATGATTTACCTCGATTTTAGGCTTTACGTCAGTAAGAGCTGTAATTGCAATATCCAGTTGATCTGACCTCCCCGGGGGCCGTTCTCAGTCCGCTACCCTCGCGGGGGTTCTGAATCCCCACTGCAGCCCACATTAACAAGTCGTAAATGTCCCTGTTATCCATTTCCCCTGTGAAATACTCCAGAACTCGCAAAGAATGCATTTAATACAATTGGACAAACCGAGCATTTCCGCGAGGAAGTGAAGCCCCCCGTGGAGGGGTGTCGTGGAGAAACTTCAGGTCTTCCTCGCACAGACCTGCCTGTCCTCCATTAACAGCTAATTAAATGCTCAGATATTCCCCGAGACCTAATGGATTTCGGAAAAAAATGCTTCTCAATTAATTTTTCACAACATCATCCCAAGCGCAGACCCCACCTGCGCAGCGCAAGTGGATAAATGGGTTTTCGCCTTATTGCAACCTAAGCTACTCTCCCAGGTGAGCAGACACATCATCAAAGCTGTGTCCCTGACACCCTGTTGACATTATAATTAGAAATCATGCACACACACGACACGGGGGTCCGTGATAAAGCGAGCTGTGGCAAATGTTCCCTTTTTCATTTCCCTCGGATTTGCATAAAGAGTGTACAGTACTGGGCGAAAGTCTTGGGCACCTGTGGGAAAAATGCTATAAAGTGAGGATGGTTCCAGAAATAATGCCATGAATAATTATTAATCAATAAACCTTCTAAAAAGTGCAGGAGACAAAAAAACCTCAATCAGATCAACATTTGGTGGGACCACCCTTTGCCTTTAAAACAGCACCAATTCTCTTATGCAAACTTGCATGCAGTTTAAGGTAGAGGTCGGTAGGTTCCTCCAAACATTTTGAGGAACTGGCCACAGTTCTTCTGCACACTTTGACTGTCTCTGCATGTCCTCCCAGACTGACTCGATCATGTTGAGATCAGGGCTCTGTGGGGACCAGACCATCTGTTGCTGAAGATAGTTGCGTATGACTGAGGTTGGGTGTTTGAGGTCATTCTCAGGCTGCACAATGAATTTGGGACCAATGAGAAACCTCCCTGGTGGTAGATAAGAATCGACCTGTACTTCTCAACACACATTCAAGTTGCATGACTAACACTTTTGCACAGTACTGTATTTGTAAAACGTGGTAGAGGGTCCATGTTGGTCCCAGAGACATGCAGGGCCCTGTTTTTTTTTTAAACTCATTTTCCACTTATGGATTTGTCCGCAATGGTAGAACTACTATGGCGACCAGCTTACAATCGACCCTTCCACCACTTACTAATCCACTCACACACACTCACTCTCACACACTTAGAGCAACTTAGACTCACTTGAAACACACGCGTTTGGACTGTGGGAAGAAACCAGAAGTTCCAGCCCGAATCTGCACCTACAGCCCAGGAAGCCCTTCACGGTGCCATCAAGCCGTCCATCCTCAGTGATGGTGCTCTAGTAACTTTATTATTTTGCTACTTGGCCACCTCTTTTGTCAATGGTTTACCCCCTCTGGACAGGCAGTTATTTTACCGTTGTGCACCACACTTGTGGAGTACGATAAGCAGAGCCTCTTGTGGGACTCGAATCAACAACCTTTCAGTCAGCATGCTACCTGCTGCCTCTGCTACTGACCCTCTCCACCCCCACCCTTCCACCCACTGCTAAGAGACCCCAGTGTGGGCGATGTGGTGGAGAGCAGAGCTAGTGAGCAAGAGAGAGAGAAAGAGAGATAGAGCTCTTTGCTGGTGTTATCAGCCTGTTACCTGTTGACAGTGGGGGGCTGGGGAATTTCGGGGGGTGGTGGTGTGGAGGAGGGGGGGGGGCGACAGCTCAAGCTGGAAAGACACCGAAAAAGGAAAAGTCCATCAACAACTCTGCAGAGTGCTGTGCTTCAGTGTGCTACGGTGAGCAAGAACAGCAGGACAAACCTTCCCGTGTTATCTAGTGCGCTTTCAAAAGGCACCTCACCACTTCCGCCAGCTCCCTTTCCAGCCAGCGGGCTTGTTGATTCTGTAACCTCCTCTTAGTGGGACTACTTCTATAAAATAAAACAGACGTTTTGAATAACTTAAAACGTTCTCATCCAGAATAAATGCGAGCGACTAGCAGGGCAGGCCAGAGATCCAAGGAAGGCAGAGGGAATATTGAACAGCCCAGAGATGCACACACAAAAAAAATAAATAAAAAATAATGGCGCATCTAGACAAACCCAGGAGAAATCAGCTGAAAACAGGTCAGATTAATAAACTTGTCAAAACAGAATAATGTCGGGGGAGAGACTCGGCAAAATCGATCACGGCGCGCCGGTCTGTCGTTCGCTCACCGGAGCTCGGCGTACGGCGAAGCCACGCCTGTTGCTAGGCAACAGCATCAGCATCCAGCATTCTTCCTTCTCATCCGTTTTATCAGACGCAGCGTGTCGCTACAGCCGCTTACATCCATCCTGCAGAACGCGGAATTTTCCAAAAACAAGATGCTGCGTAACCTCCCCATATGTTAGTCATGTTATCTGTTCCAGTAGATGTGACTTTTTTTGAAACAAAAAATAAGCGCCCCATAGTAGTATATTTCACAACAGTCTTGTGCTCCAAATAAACACTGTGATCAAAAAGTAGTAAGTGTGATTTGATTTATCATTTTACTTGTTAGGCACAGAAACACTGCGCATTTCAAAGAGGGGTTCTTCACTTTATTTACTCACCGAATGATTGAACAGAGTTACAGAATCGGGAGGGTCTCAGATCGTAGCCCTGGACAGAGACCTCACAGCTCTCTTTAGATTCCCCCTGTCATTTTCCATTTGCCTCCACATTTGGTGGGCACAGCCCTGTCAAGACCCCCACTGCTCATTGCATGATTAAGCAAGTGAACAGTCCAGAACTGGCGCTAGCAGACACACACACACACACACACACACACACACACACATCCCAGAAGGCCCTGCTAGTTAAGTGTAAGTAAAATTGGTCCTGTTCACTCAATGGAAACAGCAGCTCAGCACTCGATGCTTAGATGTCTGAAAAGCAATTTTAAAGGCCCAAACATTTAAAAAAACACAAGTTTGTCAAACTGTTAATTTTGAAAAGAAAAAAACAATTTAAAAATGTATTCCATGGAAAAGCACACACTTAGGTGTTGCAGTAATGTCACAGCTCATATGTCACAGTATGTCACACACGTTTATGCTGAGGGGGCACAAGCATCGGTGGTCCTTGCGCCTTTGACAGGAATAACCTGCAATCAAGCCGAATTTTAGGGCCGTCAAACACATATATGCCTGAACGCGTACAGAAGCTATTTGCTCAAACAATAAAAAAAGCTTTTGGTCACCAGGTTTGCTTTTTAACCACTTTTTTTCCACTTGCTGCTCCCATTCTTTACGTTATTGTTACTTGAGGGTAAAAAGTCTGACAAAAACTCACATAATAAAAAAAATCTGTCTTAGCCTCACCATTAGAGGTATTGCAGTTTAAAGTTAATCTTATTCAGGTCTCGCATTGAATGAAATTGATTTTTAATTGTCATAAATTACTTTCGAGACGGTGTGCGTTCCCCCCCCCCCGATTTACCTTCCTAGAAGTACACGCCCCGACACTGGAAATCGGTTTTTAAATGGGCAATAAGTCTCACTTCATGAGGAACCTCCACATTCCAAAGCATCGGGTCAAAATACAAGTTAGCTCTCCGAGCCGTTTGTGACGGCCGCGTGTCACCCGGACGCCGCCGGCCGCGTGTTGCGATGCCCGGTTTCCATGACAACCCGTCGTGCATAAAATGCCTCATAATCGACGCCGTTCTTTATGCAACAAATGGCCTCTTCCGTAATGCTCCGAACACCCGGCGCGGTCTGCACGCTCCACCACGTCTGCAGCTATATATCTGTGATGCGCAGCCTGTGTGTCTGAGAGACGCAGGATCGATTTGCCTCTGACCACTGATGCCATTAGCGGCGGGAGGAGCTTTTTTACGCTTCCTGTAGAAAAATATAAACATTATCCGAGGGTGCCGAACCTGTCTGGGCCTAAATGCCCATGATTAATAACTCCATTACGGTCGCCGTGTTCGGAAAAGGGACCATGTGGAGAAATTAGTAAGGTCTGCCATTAGCATCCGCGCACGCTGGCCAAGTCCAGGTATGCAGAGGCGCCAAATTGCAGGTAAGACAGAGAAAGTAGAGCTGGTTCTGTGGGTCTGACTCGGTCTCTGCCCAGTGCCGCTGTTCCAGGGGGAGGACAGATGGTGTATTATGTAAGTACTGAAAGCAGCACCGCTGCCTTTGTAAATTATAGAATCACTTGTAGCTCAGTTCGGCGCCCCTCACATGAGACGATGTCCTGGTTCTGCTGCCACTTTGAAATATTTACTTTTCTCCTTCTCGGATGAGCAAAGTGGCCTGTGCCTAATGTTCCGGGTTTAATGACGAAACCATCTCGCTCGTATCGACTGGATTGTGTAACTCGGGCGAGACAAGGAAGCTTTTGTGCGTTCAGTTTCGACGAAGGACTCGGCAGCTGTGTCGGCGCGGAGAATCGTGATGCTGAGGAAGAGTCATACAGTCATGCAATTCAGGAGAAGGACAAAAGGTGACAGTGACAGCAGGGAGGTTGGGTGGTGCTACACTTGACTTGCACAAAGATGCCCCAGTCTTCCAAAATCCACTGTAACTGTGCAAGTCAAATAGTCATATTTCTGTTTGAAGACACTTGAGTTGATATAGAGTAGAGCATTCATGCTACTGACCCTCTCCACGCCCGCCCTTCCACCCACTGCTAAGAGACCCCAGTGCCCTGTTTTTTTATTCATATTTCACTCGTGGATTTGTCCACAAGGGTAGAAATAGTACAGTGACCAGTTTACAGTCTATCCATCTGCCAGATGAGCAGAGCGATTCAATGCATGGATTTGTCATATCTGAGGAACGGAGCTTCTGATGTCCAACACTTACAACAAACGGCCTCTGCCAAAACAGTCAGAGTATCCAACATGGTTTGTACGCTCCACCGCGTGCAAGAGCCAAAATTTCCTAGTTTTGTCACAAGCAGAAGGTAGGTAGTGGTTTAAGAGGTTTACGGTGAAGCCAAAACAGGTACAAATTTCTCGACGCCCCATTTTCTCTCTCATCTGAGATAGAATTGGGTTACATCCCATACTGCCAAGGTAAAAACGCCGTCCTCCTGTGTGCTGTTGGACCCCGCATCGATGGCCGGCCTTCCTCTCTCGGCCGGCGGGACCCGCTCAGGTCCGCGGTCGGCCCAAGAGACGCCACTGCCATGAAAGGCCTCCAGTAGCAAAAGCCCAGAATGGAGAGGCTCATTAGTATCTCTGCCGTTGATGTGTACGTTCCCTGCAGCCAAGCATATGTTGGCTTTTCAAGCCAATGACACGGAGCCACATTTACCACAAACAGAACAAGGCGCTCTCTGGTTAGCGCAGCCGTTCTGCCAATAGCATGAGCCTCGCGTTCTGTTGCTAATGTTGAATTATTAATGGGCAAGCGCTTCCCGTCTGGCGTATTGTCTTGCCGCCGACAGAGCGGACAGCCGCACGCTTGCGTCTGAATGCACTAAAACCCTTCAGTTTAAACCTACAATCAAGCATTATTGTCTATGTCTACGTGCGAACAGGTTTCGGCCTGTTATCGGTGTTTCACGCGGCGCGGGTTTAATCCGGCGGCGAACGGTGAAGAGCGGCGATGCCGAGGATGAAAGCGGGGAGGGAGTTTCGTCGGGAAAATTCGGGACCGAGCAAAAAAAACCTACACCTAAAATAAAGGAGCGTAATTGTGCGGTTTATGAACTGGACTGCAGTGTGGAGAATAACAGCTGCTCGAACAGTCGCTGGAAATTGATAGTTATCCGCCAACTGTTGCTGCACTTCTGTACTCTGCTTGCTGCCTCCTCTCATCACATGAGGCTGCTGGAGAGCGGAGAGGAAAGTCTACACCGGGAGAAGTTCATATAACTTCACAGGCGACGGGAGATTCAGGGGATATCGGATGAATGACCGCTGTGAGCACGACTGAACCTGGAGATGACAGCCAGTATAATGTGGCATAATTTATCTTTTATCGCTGTAAGTCGGTATAAACATTCGTTCTTTATCAATAATGCAGGAGCACAGCTGTCTAGAGCTTATCCTGGAAGCGTAGGGTGTGCGGCAGGGCTCCCAGTCCGTCACACACACGCTCATTCACTCACACGTGCACACACTACGCACCATTCGGGGTCAGCAGTTCACCTGTTTTTGGACTGTGGAAAGAAATGAGGGATCATGGAAGACAAGCACACCGATATAGGGAGAACGCGCTAGTTCAAAACATATCGGCCTGTCAAACTAGTAGCACAACTGGGACCAGAATCTGTTTGTGACTCGTGTCCTTCTCACTTTTACCATGTCAGTGAAAAGCTTAAAACAAATGGAATTTATGATAGGACAAGAATAGAATAGGATAGGATAGGAATATGAATACAACAGGATAGGATAGGATAGGAAAATGAATACAACAGGATAAGATACGATAGTACTGATCCCCACAGGGAAGTTCAGTTTACAGCAGCTGAAAACACAGGACACATAACACAGGACCCTCATAATAGACAAAACAATACATAACAAAAGCAAAAATAAATGGAAAACCAACAGATAACAGAAATAAATCCACTCTAATCACCTAAGGGTCCTTAAGTGGCATTGTAGCGGCGGACGGCTGGTGGTAAAAATTCATTTCCGGATTAATTATTGGCTTTTCAGATTATATAGCTATAATGGATAAAAAAACACCCCTGTCATCGTGTCATCGTGCCAGCACAACGTCACTGTTGGTGACAGTGACGGGAACATGCAACAGGTTACACTTGATCTCCGTCGCGCCTCGGCATCGCGCTGCAAATTTTTCAGCGCCTCCGACTTTGACTTCAAATGCGCTCCTCTCAGAAAACTGTCTCCAACAGCGTGTCGTAGGAAAAACAGGTGGAAACAAAAAAGCTAAAAGAAATCTAAACCGCTCGAGTGCAACGCAAAATACGTCCCCCAGTAGTTATTCGTTCTCCTGCGAACCTTCGGTGTTGAAATGCGTGTTATTCGAATAAACAGAAGTTAATCGGAATAATGGTATCTGCACTTAGGAATAATGTCCGTGAGCAGATGAGAGAACGGAAGCGACAGTATTAATTTGCGGTTCGCCGCTGCATTTCTCGCACCCGGGAGGCTTTGGCTCCCAGCTCAACTCTGCCCGTTTTCGGCATTGTCTGCCTGTGCTTGCAAGGAAAGGAGCCGCAATGATCCTCTTTCCCCATCAATCTTTGAAACCGCTTTAGGCCAGGATAATGCCCCCCGTGGCTCAGGCTCCCATCTTGTACCACCAGCACATCGGGGGCCCCCCGCTGCTCCACCGGGTTTGATCACATCCCAAGGAATGTCATCCTCTCACAGATCCGCCTCGCGCTCCTTCTTTCAGTTCCAGTGTTGGTTTTTAGCATATGCAGCACTTTTGTGCTTTTTTAGCAGACGCCCGGTGTTATTTTAGCATATGGAGCGCTTTTGCGCCACGGTGGTGAGCGTCTTCCTCCATCGTTTCAGGACCACATTTGTTAAAGTGGCGTGGCGGTTAAGAACGGGAAATGGTTGAGGAACGGCTTCCCAAAGGGCTTGAGAAGACCCTGCGCGAACCAACTTAGTAGATTAGACTGGTGAGAGGGGAGCTGAGGAGAAGCCTTAAGGGAACAGACATCAGGACACACTGAGATCATATTTTGGTTTGGTTTCTCCTTCTTTTGTTTGACCTTTGTTTTCACCTGGAATCATAACTTGCATTCGGTAGAAAGGCAGCAGAACTTCTGGTTAATTTCTCTGAGAGCAAAATGGTAGCGAAATAATAACATAACATCTCTATTACCTATAACGTGTCTTTATTTAATATACAAAAAAAAATCACATACTCATTTAGGAGGCTTTTCTTCTCCAAAGCGAAGCCCCTCGATTGTTAGCGAGTATTTAGCTGATGCTTTTGTCAAAGGTTGTTTACAGCGATATTAACAGTGCAGTAAACTTTCGAAAAGTCTTTTCCAGTTCGTGCAGAAGGGCAGAGTAAAACACGGTATCCGCCGCAGCATCACGCCACCCTTCATACTGCATCGTGCGGCATCAGTTTATGGTAAAAGTACCTTAGTGAAGGGCACTGCAGCGGGAACTTGGATATAAACCCGTGTCTTTTTGTTGTCAAGCGTCAACTGAAACCGCGACTCTACCGGTGCGGCACTTTTAACTCCTTTAACACAGTTAAAGGATTCTGTTTCCTCTGAAACAGTCAAACGTCTACAAAATCGTCTCGCGAGACACAAACAAAAGACGTAAGAAGACAAATCTTTTCCGAATTTCCAGCAAGTCCTGAGTGCACCCGTCCTCTCCGCAGACTTTGGGTTTTCGTTTTTTCCCCCAGTTGTTTTTCCAGTTAGAAGCAAGCATGATACTTATTTTGTTGTTCAGAGGCTGGAAAAGTTTAAAAGCTCAACTTCAGGCAGAACTCAGTCTTCTGCTCTCGGTCCTCCCTGGCGCGCCGTCTATTTCTAATCCGCCCGTCGTGTCGGACAACACCTTCCCCCGCTGCCGACTCCCCGGGGGGTCAGAGGTCAGCGCCGCCGCCACCTCTGCTGTCTCGGCGGAGGGAAAGCAGGGCCGGCGTCTCATCGACACGGACAGAAGTGGAGACAGGAGGACCGGGGAGCCGTCAGTCCACCTTGGCAATGAGACGGGGAGGTCAGAGATGTCCGGGGAGGGGGGCCTGGGGGGGCACAGGGGACAACAAGGTTTTTTTCAACAAGGCTTACTGGTCGCAAGTGATGCTATGGTATTTTTATAACAGAAGGGTGTTTTTTTCACTGGCCAGAAAGTCCCACCTGTCAATCTTTATGCACTAACCCCAGCGCATAGATGGGCGTTTGATAGCAAAGCTGCATTTTACTTTTAATTTTACTTAAATGCAAACCTTTACTGCAATGTACGCAGTGACACTCAAAAAAAACTCAAACCAGCTCATTTACTGGGAACATTTAACAGCTAAGAAAACACGGGAAGGTAGTCATTTACACTCTTGTAATGGCAGCTGTTTAATACCACTCCAGCAGCCAACCTTTGTACACCGGGATTGTGACAGTGACACGACACACCTTCTTCTGGGAACGCTGCTGTGTTTTTCTTCTTTTTTCCCGTTTCAAGTCACAATCGTCACATTCAAATATCAGCTCATTCTTTTGTCCGTCTCCAAATGTTAATCGCCTGCAATATGTCACCCATCTTTGTTCCTCTTACAAAGTGCGGCTGTCTCACAGCAAAGGCCCTGACAATCTCTCACACACACACACACACACACACACACACACACACAGTTCTGCTTTCGTGTTTGTTGGGCTTCATTAAACTCGCCATTCAATCGCATCCAGAGTCCTTGAGAACACTTTTAACTTTGCGAACAGGTCCTAGGAGGCTATGCGTCAACAGCGGAGGGTAAAAAGGAAGAAAAAAAGATAATAATAATTTCAGATTGATTTTCCTATCATAACTTGAAATAGCATTAATATAGATTGCTTGACGGAAAGGGTGGTGGGAGCACAGGGTGTGGGGGGGCTGGGGGGCTGGCGTGGAGTGAGGAATCACAGAAAAATAACCCGGAGTGGAATCGCGGCGGCCTGGCCAGGTGAACCCCGTGGGATACGGTGACCCGTTGTTGTTTCGAGGACTCTGGTCATCCGCTTGGCCTATTTATACAGGCCTCCGAGTCGTGCCGGCCTAGTTTCAGCGCCGGGACGGCGATAATTAGAAGCAGCCGGAAGGGCATCGCACCGCCAGCTGCCTGCGGAGATTTTGCGCCATCCGAAGGTCGAGTTCGAACCGCCTTCCTGTTTTGACCTCCCCTGCAGAGCGCGGCACTGACGGGGTTAACGCGTTACGGCTCATTAAGGGGAAAAACGTCACCCGTACGGCGTGTCGGAAAAATAGAATCGGGGACGCGTGTCATCGGCGGCAAGCTGCTTATGTGTGATTATATTATGTCGTTTTGAAATATGGAGGTTATTATCGCTGTGTCCCGTCGCCATCTCCTGGGTGTCTCGCGTTCGGGAAAAGAAGGACCAGAAAGCTGTCGCTCCCGAGCAGCCTTCTGTGGTCTCCCCGTCCTGCGGACACCGAACTGTTAAAGCTGGAGAGCGCTACTACAGACAGCGCTCGCTCAAGGCTTTACCCCTCCGCACCAACCGGGAGAGGTAGTGCTTATATAAATGTGCCGTTTGTCACCGAAGGGAAAGAAAAGGTGGGGGGGGGGGGGCTGTGGAGAAGAACCTGAAGCTGTCGGCGTTGCAGCATTTACATAATGAAAATGCTTTCAGAGATGTATTGGCAGATCTCATTAAAGAGATTGGGCGACGTAGCTTCTGCAAACTTATTCCACTTTTACCTGACAGCTTTGAAATGGCCCGGGAACGTCGCGGGTTTTACCGTGTGACACGGCGAGCTGCGGAGGGTGACGGGGGTGTGTACGTGTTTGGGGGAATCGCTATGTACCGGGGGGCAAACCTGGGGACACGTTCGTTCCAGCAGCCCGCCGGGTTTCCGTCCCATTTATGAAACCTTTCTGTTCTGAGGTTCGTTGCTGTGGAGGTGCATTTATTATTGTTTGTTTGTTTGGCTGATGCTTTTCTCCACACTTACCATGTTTGGGTTGTACATCAAGTGAGGTGCACTGATTTACTCATTTGTACCGCAGGGTAATTTTTGCTGTATCAGTACAGGGTAAGTACCCTGGTCAAGGGTGCAATAGTCGAAGCAGAGGATCGTATCCGGATCTTTAAAAAAAAGGGAAACGGATCGAAACACAACACTACCTCGTGGCCCCCAACTGCCTTACTGAACGGAAGCAGAACGACATGGTGGCACAGGAGGTAGCGACGGTGTCTCGCTACTCCTAGGTTGCAGGGTTCAGATCTGCGTTTCAACATGGGTGTTGATGCTCTCCTTGCGTTTGCAGTTCCCTTAACGTTCCAAAGACATGCCGGAGGGGAAAAAAAGGACCGATTACACCACTGCTGAACCCACTCTTACTGTAAAAACCACCAAGCATCAGCTCGCCACCTTTATCCACAACTTAAGGCGGACGCCGTCTGAGGTCTTGTTTTGTTCGTAGGCCTCGAAAGTTGCTCGGGGCTCCTCAAAAGCAAAAAGTGGACCAGATCGGCTGAAAACCCGTCACCCCAAAACCCAGCGCAACTGCAGCTGTTGTGGATTGTCAGGAGTAGTCAGAGGCGGCGAGATGTTTCTTTCTTGTCATGACTGGAAGATCTTAGTGCCGAGTGCAACTGCTGCCTGTAGCTGATATGTGCCCTGCGGTTCCGCTGATGGTTGTGGTGGTCCCCGGAACCGCGCTGGAAAGTCCATTCACTCGATTTGGCCAAAACGTAACGTATCGAATCTAGTGATTAAAAACACCGTTCACTTTACTGTTAGAACATTGAGTTTTTGATGTGAAAAATCCGTCTTTCAAAGGTGCCATTGATTATATTGTGAGCTTAAGTGTTTAACAATAAAGTTTTGCAGTCTTATTTTAAATCCACCACTGGCAGGACATTAGAAACACTCGGAAATGGACAACAGTGTCTTGTATGTATTATTGCAATAGAAGCCAAGGGTTCGTTTCTGTGAAGCGAACAGTTCACTGGGCTCCATGCCCACAGATACCATATGAGAGACATAAAGGGAGGTAAGTATTCATCTGCTCCTCAAACTTTCACAAATCCACACTGCCACCGTTTGCTCATAAATACTCCATTTTCCATCTGACATTCCGTCACGTTAAGTTCGTCTTCCTGTCAGCAAAGCTGATCCCCCTTTTGTTCCAAAGTGGCGTATCTGTCCATTTACATACCGCCTGTGCCGGGGGTTTGAATCAATGTGAACGCGCCACCGTGCTCTCTACTGCACACACATCCTAGGAAGGGACAAGATTAATTTAATTTAATTCAATTTAATTTTTTTTCCCATTTTCCCTAATTACCTTTTATTTAGTGCCGCTGTTGACAGGAGAGTCATGAGACGCCCAAGTTTTTCCTTCCCCGCTACATGAATCAAGGCTACGGCCTGTTTTTCCCTGCTCTTTTCCATGTATTCATTACTCAGAGAGATTGGAACTGAGCTCCGCTCCTCACATCTCCCTCCGAAGCCATTTGATTTTTCCCCCTGTTTAGAATCCCATTATCTGTCCTCCATCCATTTTCCAGCCACGCGGCTCCCCGTTGCCCCAGCCGGAGGGGCGGCCGTTGCCCGTCTGACATCAACAAGACAATACTGGCTTGGAGCAGATTCCTAATTTTCAGGCGTTCGCGTCGAATAACCACCGGACTGCCGATGCCTCCGGGGCTGCTGAATGGCAAGAGTGTGCGCTGGTCCGGGTTTGTGTGTGTTTGTGTCGCGGCATGACGGCACACACCCCCATTCACTTCCCTGCCATGTTTGTAAGTCTGACCTTTGACCCCGGGAGCTGCACTCCAGCAGTTACGTGTCAGTTACACCAGGAGGGTTTGTTGGTTCTGCTCTGGTGCATCTTCTCCTTGTGACGAGAAAGAGGTCTGGCCCCTCCACAGCTGAGCAGGTTGACCTGTTCCTGCAGCGGTCCTGTTGTGATAGAAACTCAACAAATCCACGCTGACAGCGGCGGAAAAAAGTCATTCTGCGATGTGTCGAAAAAAAGAATTAACTCGATTGTGCCGCCTTTAGCCGCAATGGCTGCGCCCACACGCCGTTCTTCTCATTCAATACCCGTCCTTCAGATTGCTGTGGAGGAAATTTATCAAACTCTTCTTTGCAGGACTACGTTAATTCTGAAACGCTGGTGGGGTTTCAAGCATAAACTGCTCCTTGCAGGTCCCAGATGATGGGTTTAGGTTTGGACTTTGATTATGCCCCTCAAAAATTTTACTCCAGCTTCTTCTCAGCTATGACGTGGACTCGCTTCAGTGTTTTGGATCGTCGTCTTGCTGCATGACCCATGTATGCTTCGGCTTACAAATGAGCGACGTTCTAACGGAACGTTGCTCCAGCACAGAACTCAGAGTTCAGTGCTGGATCCAGCACAGAACTTGGAGTTTTGCAAATTATAGCAAGTCGCCCAGATCCTGAGACAGTAAAGCATCCCCACACCATCACACTTCCACCGCCACATCTAACTGCTGGTATGATATTCTAAGGGTTTAATTCTGTGTTTGCTTTATGCCAGACAAAAATGGGACTTGTGGTGCTCGAAAAGTTCCACTTTTAACTCCTCTGTCCACAGAAAGCTGTTCCAAGGATTCTCTGTTTAGAGATCATGGATCTCACTGTAGTCTGTTGGAGCCCCAGCCTTAGAAACAGCTCTGTGATCCTTTCCAGAAACTTGACCACAACATGCTTTTTGAATCTTGGTACTGGCAATTTGACTCGGACTCTTAGCGTCAAAATAAAAAAGATTTTATTGAGCAGGACTGGCTGCGTTCAGTCAGCTGATTCTATCGACTCCTTTTAACTGGGAAGATTTAACATTTTTTCACATGGTCCCAGTTTGTATCAGACACCTTAGTTTATTAAATAAATGAAGCAAATGTTCAAAATTAAATTCATTTGTTTCTTTAGGTGCCGTTCATCTAATGTTAGATTTTGGATTAAAACCTGAAAACATTCAAACATTCGCTATAATAGTTTATTTCAGGAAGGCAGCAAACTTATCACGACACTATATGGCGTTTTGGGGCAGACAGGTCCATTTATAGTAGTCAGCACCACTGGGTTTTTGCTTAAAGGACCTAAGTTCAAATCCCACTCCTGCTTTAGTGCCCACCAAAGCGAAGTACTTAGTCTAAAATCACTCCAGCAAAACTTCCCCAGCTGTAGAAGTGGGTAAATAATTCCAAGTAGATTCTGTAGCTCTGGAGAAAAGTGTCAGTTGAATTAATACGTATAAATGTCAAATATCCCTAGGAAAATGATAATCCTTAAAAAAATGACTAAGTGCAAAACATATATCCAAAAAGTTTGGGTGGAGTTAATAACTAGTCCTGGATTAAGGTTTTGTAGCAATAAACATGTGCACAACCAGCAGGTTAATATTAATATGACAAATGATTGTCTTCTGAGTTCCGATATTTGTCCCTGTTCTCGAACCCAATGCTTTGTCAACCGTTCAGATTTCTGCGCTGCCAAACCGAATGAGTCGAGTGAGACCTTGACGTCGGTCCGGTGCCCTTGTCCCGGTGCCACGCGAGAAGGGAAATGGCGACATCTCTGTGGTTTGCAGCTGCAGGGAAGTGAACTCGCAACCTCCCGGAGTCAACCGGGGCACTCGTGAAAGCCGGCCCACTGCCGGCGTATCAAAACATTTCCAGTTCGGTGCTTAGCGAATTCAAAGAGCGCATAGCGTCGCTTCACGTGGGCTTCGCGCCAGCCCGGATCGCACGGAGTCACCAGGCGAGACGCCGGCGCTGACGTTAGCGGTTCACACGCTCGCGCCGCGTCGACGTGCGTTCCGGAGCTACTTAAAAAGATAAAAGGCACCTCTCTCTCAAAACATCACAAACACCCCGGTCCTCGCAAGCCAAGCGTTTAAAACTTCCCCAATTTTATGACACTGAAATGTCATTGTGGCTCGCGCTGCTCTGCGCAGGCCTGCGCCATTAGCGGTCTTTGTTCTTTGTGGGCACCTCGACTACAAAGCGAGGCGCAGTCGGGGACGGCACTTTGATGGAGCGCGGACGGACTCGGAACATCTTTGTCTAAATTGCCGCTGGATCCGGTGGGAGGACACGACGGGAATGGCGAATAAGGATCTCCCCTTAACAGCGGCTCAGCTATTGTTCGACGGCGGAGGCGGGGGTGCATTAACGCTGTTTTGTACGCAAATGGGTGGTCATTTGCCCATTTCCTCCAGCAAGGACACGTGGGCAAGGGCCGCTCAGGGCTCCGGACCGCGGTCCTGGACAGGCACCAGTGAACTCCATTCATTACTGTAGTCTTTGTCTGGGAGCCCAGAGTGTGGGACCGGGCGACAAGAGATCTATGATAAGCATAATAAAGCCACCTCACTAAGAGCCTGTAATGACATTATCTGGAGTTTATTATCTGATCGCTGTGAGAAATCAATTTGAAAGCTCAACATGTCCATCGAGAGCAAAAAAAAGGTGTCCGATAAGAGACCTCACTAGAAAGCGACTGCATTTATCTAATGGCGCTACTGGCACCGCCCTGTTGTCACACAGCACACAGAAGGTAATATCATAAAAACCGTATTCTGGAGCTGCTCTTAAGCGCCGCCGACCGTCTTCTGCCTTGACGCCGGTGTGATCCAGGTAGAGAAATGCCTGTTTGGTGACTCTCCGTGAGAATGATATACAAAATGCGCATTATTCCTGCTCCGCGGAAGTTGAATATGTGGGATCTGGGTGAAATAATGATTGTGTGACTTTGTTTTTTTTAATCCTAATGCTGCTGAAATGTACAATTCCCCATGGGACGTTTATCAGAAGTGTGCAAATGATTTTTTTTTTTTTTAAAGAATTGAGAATTGTTTATTGTCAAACGCCCTTGAACAGCAGGTTACAAGGGAGCAAGAAGGAAAGACCCTCAGGTCCTCGGTGCACAGAACAGGGGGGTGGAAAGTTGAGAGAATGAAAAAATTTGGAAGGATAATAAAAACATAATATGATATAGATAAATTGGAGATAAAAATCAGCGTATCAGAATGCGGACAGACTTTGAACATCCTTAATACTAGTCGCATCTTCTTAGCATCTGTTTTCATAACTATACATTTACAGTACTGTGCAAAAGTGTTAGGCATGCAACTTGAATGTGTGTTGAGAAGTGCAAGTAGATTCTTATCCACCATCAGGGAGGTTTCTCATTGGTCCCAAACTCATTGTGCAACCTGAGAATGACCTCAAACACCCAACCTCAGTCATACACAACTATCTTCAGCAAAAAGAAGGACTCCTGCAACAGATGGTCTGGTCCCCACAGAGCCCTGATCTCAACATGACCGAGTCAGTCTGAGAAGGACATGCAGAGACAGTCAAAGTGTGCAGAAGAACTGTGGCCAGTTCCTCAAATTGTTTGGAAGAACCTACCGACCTCTACCTTAAACTGCATGCAAGTTTGCATAAGAGAATTGATGCTGTTTTAAAGGCAAAGGGTGGTCCCACTAAATATTGATCTGACTGAGGTTTTTTTTGTCTACTGCACTTTTTAGAAGGTTTATTGATTAATAAGTATTCATGGCATTATTTTTGGAACCATCCTCGCTTTATAGCATTTTTCCCACAGGTCCCTAAGACTTTTGCACAGGACTGTATGTATGCTGAGTTTTGACTTTAATGGGTTTTGAAAAACCCAAAAAATATACATATATATATTCCTCTAACACACAAATAGGCTAGTATTAATGTAAAAAAAATCTTTCCTCATCATCTGCGTGTAAATACAGCGTTTCACATACAACAGTGTCGTACGCAGTTTTATTTAAGGACGAAATCGAGGTTCAGAAAGAAGAGCGGTTTTCTCAAAGGCAGAGGCGCTAACCACCCTATTTCGCCTCGTTGTTTCTTCCTCCTTTCTCCTAATGGGGGTTACATCCCAGAGAAAGGTAATTATTGGCCATTTACAGATTGCGTGCACCGCATACAACCCCCGGCTCAAGGTGAATGTGTCGGGGGGCGGCTCAGTCGCGGCCCATTATGACGCCGACATCCATCAGATTACAGCTGGCCTTGATCTTCGCAGGGCCCTCCGCTCAAACCGTATCTGTGTGCCACAAAAAAATAAAAGGCAGCCTGAAACATCTTGGCAGTGATAAAATGTGGTCCTCACTTTCAACCTATGCTAACACAATTGTTCCTCGCGGCCATGAAAGACAAAGGGGACAGTTAGGAAACAGCGGTGTCAGCGCTTTCCAGCTTCTTGCCGACCGACGCCATTTATTTGGCCCGAAGGCGTGGAAACGGAGACACGGAGGAGGCGATGTGGAGGACTTTTTTTTTCTTTTTTGAGGGCACTTGCAGTGATTCGGTTCAATTCAGTTTAATTTATGTTTATAGAGGCTTCTTCTCACACAGGGACTCAGAGCTGAACAGCAGACTGGGATAATAGAACAGACAGCAGGTATGTAGTGAACTTATAGATTAAGGTTAAATGTTAATGCGAACAACTATACAGGGTATAAGTGCAAAACGGTAAACCTGCCGGCAACCGAGGAGAGGAAAACAAAAAGCTCCCAACCAGAAGGCGAGGGAGAAAAATAAACCTCCGGGGGGTCCGAGTGCCGGCGGCTGCCCCCCTCCTAGGTTTCTACACGTAGGAAACAGTGGCAGTAGTAGCAGCTAACAAAGGTTATACTGCTGAGGACAAGGGTCTAAGGACGGTGAAGCTGGATCAAGTGATGCTGAGGTTCAGGTGAGCCTGTCATCATGACTGGGGGTCCTCAGTTCATGAATCGTCGGTCTCGCCACTGGTCAAAAAGGAAACTGAAAGAGAACGGGGGTTGGTAGTTAGTATCTAATGAAACTGAAGACATTTCAAGAATGTCTTTAACAACAATGTCTCTTCAACAAAGAAATTCAATGCCAAGGAAAAGAGATTGACTTTGAGCTGTGATTTAAAGGGTGACACCGAAGGGGTGTTTCTGACACCATCAGGCAGACTAACCCAAAGCTTAGGTGCTCTACAGCTAAACGCACGTCCTCCTACCGTAATCTTATTGATCGCTGGTACTTCACGATAACCAGCCTACTTTTTCAGAAATAGTCATCCAGCCTTCATCTCTGTTCGAGGATAAGAAAAGGCGTTCGTTCATATACACTCCCCCAGTTCAAGTGTTGCTTTCATGTCATTTTCAGCCACACCTTATGCTCGGCGCTGCTAAAATACAAACTATTTTATGATATATCCGACGCCCGCAAGCTCACGGCTCCCGGCATATTTCAGACGTTCGCCTGCAGTTTCGGCGGAACGGCCTCCGCCCGGCGACAAAGAGTCGGCAGCGAGTAGGTAACTGGCGTAACCTCGCGCGGGAGCAAATCTCTCACACGGATGGATGTTCACATCACTCCCCAGGACAGTCAATCCACCTGAGAGAAAGCAAACACCAGGAGGGAAAGCATCTGGTAGCACCAAACTGATCAACGCTGATGTGGAACCGGGTGGCGAAAATACATGAAATGCTGTTCTTGAGAAATAATGATTGGGGGGGGGGCAAAATCACACGAATGACCCCGAAAAACTTGATATTTCATTTAGACTCGCAGAGTATTGTGCTTACAAACAGCAGGGTCTACTTTTACTGTCCCTGTCTGCATTTATTCAAAGTGACATCTGATGGGAGCAAAAAAGAGAAATAAATGGAATCTTGGGCGGTTGAAAATAACAATTTCACACACGCAAGCACACGTACCGCCGCGTATATATGTGCTCGCGTCTGAGCGCGCAGCGATGCCGCCGAAAGATTTTCATCTCCCCCTGGGTGGGAGCGCAATAATCAATAAAGCGTTAGCCGTTACGTGACTGACTCCATTGGAAAACGCAGCCAAGTGTCCACGCCGCCGCGGTAAGTCGGGAGGCTGTCATACGTTAACTCGGCTGTTATTCGTACCTCGACGCTCCGGCTGCGCTCCGTCGACGCATCCAGCACTTTCGACGCGTTCGTCTCAAAAGTGACATATCTTTTCAATTAATGGCACCTTGAGATGCCGAGCCCTCATCGAAGGTGGCGCCTTCTCGTTCCGCGCGTGAAACGTGTCCCCGGCCCTCGAGCGGGGAGACTCCCGGTCCCAGCGGCGTCCCCGCAAGGCCCCGTTCCCGTCGCACCCAGGAAAAGACGCCCTTACCTCCCGAGACTGCAGTATAATAGAATCGCCACCTTTCTGCATTTCCATCCAGCCTAATGCGATGATGTGCCGAAATGGTCCGGTGAGAGAACGGGGGCACCTTGATCTCAGGGTAGTCACCAGATCACCCGTGGCCCTGTTACACGTGCCTTCATCCCAGCGTTGCTGTGAAAATGGCCAAAATCTCTTTCCTAAATGCTCCCCGGAAAACCACCGTTATCATTTAGCGGTAGCATCTCCCGGCGCAGTGTCATCCGTCTGCTCGTCCGGGTGGGGCGGCCTGCTTTTCTCTGCTTATTTATCCACCTGCCTGACACTTTTCACCAAAAGTGTCTCAACTCACTTACAGCGATTTACTCGGGTTTACAGCTGGGCCATTTTTAACTCCGCACAGCGAGAGTTGTCACAAAGTTCTCCGTCCTGCAGGCAAAACTCATGCGCAAGGTTGAGGAAAAACTCTCACGAACAGCCCATCTTTCAAGAGATGTCGTACAGTAAGCGAAGCAAGCGGTTGAAGTAATAAATACTGCAGCAAATGTGAAAAGTGGAGAGGTCGGCGATCTGCTTTGTGATGTCAGGGTGGAGAGGAAAATAGAAAATTCAACGTTGATGCCGAACTTGAGGAATTAAACGTTTTGCTGTAAACGCACGAGCTCAACTGACTGCAGACCCCCCGCAAACAGCTGGATTAAGGCTTCAGTAGCAGAAGGTGGGATTTGAACCCGGATCCTCTGAACGGAAGGCACTATAGCAGCTCTGACCACAATGCCACCTGCTGCCCTTACTTTGTTTTGCCAGTGAGCTCGAGGGAGATATCAGACCCCGACCCCTCCTGTCCGAATACGGCCCCCTCACCGAAAAGCGCCCTCACAGACACCCTTTGACCCCGCCTGCTCCCAAACCCCTCTCTGATCCTCCTGCAATACAGTGCTATGTTATTTCCAGATGTCATTTCAAGATGTGAGTCCCTTGCTGGGTCGGCTTTCCGCTCTGCCTCTTGCCCCCACCGAGGTTTTGCTGGGTTAAATGTCGTGCCCCAGGGGTGCGGGAGCAATGACCCTTCTCGTGTAAAGAGCTCCGCGGCTGGGGTGAACACACAAACCCCCCAGGGAGTGCCCCGGTCATCACGTGTCATACGGAACACACGTGGGATGCCTCCTGGACACCCGTTTCTCAGACAGGCCTTCAGCCAACCGACCTCTCCTCTCCTTTGGTCCAGCCCTACCCAGCTGTCAGCTCAGGTCTGTCTCCAACCAACCGAGCACCTTCTGCAGCTTCCCTGGAGCAAGAACCTTCTGAGATGTGATTGTTTTTCTCCCCGCTGTTTTTTTTTGGATCACATGTCACACGCGTTTCTTTTCACCCTCCCTGTTTGACCCCCATAAGCCCCGACTTTCTGTCCAGGGTTGACCTGAAATGCTGCTTGATTTGAAACGGACACTGTGGTCCTACGTGGATTCAGACTTACATCTACGGATTCCGAGGCGTCATCTGTAGGCCCAAGCGAAGGTCTGCTGAGGAACGGGGGGGTGCGGCGCCATACGTTTATCGACGTGCCTAAACATGCAGGAGAGCAGGGGCAGATATTAACTCCCATGTCTGCAGATACGAAACACCTTGCCAAGGAGTCGCCAGTCTCTGTCGCAGGCGGAGGGAAGACATATTAGAAGCCGAGCGTGAACTTGCATGCAGCACCTTGTCGCGCAGTGAGCTTTGGCCCTGTGAAACACAGCTGTGCGGCTTCATGTTTGCGCAGTCGGCTGTGTTAATGCTGCACTGGTCTGAATCCCAGAGCTCTTTAGTTAGCTGCGTCTGTGTCAGAGCTGAAGGGGTTAATCGGGTTACGACAGCAAAAAAAGCGTCCGTCACTTTTTTAAAATGTTTTCTCTCGTTTCGCTCACGCCTTGGTTCGAGATTATTTACTGCGCTTTGTCGGCAGTGCTGCAGCGACTGCGTCTGTTTTACCGCGGCGCCGTGTTCCTGCTGCGCCAGTTCAGGGCGAGCACCGTGATGAAGGGCATTAATGGAAAGAATGGGGGTTCAAACCTAGAACCGTCAGGCTGCACGTTATCTACCACAACCAAAATGCTCCCTGCCGCCCCTCTAGATGAGCAGAGGTCTCAACGTGGGGAATAAAAAGCTTATATTTCTCACCATGCATCCCATTCGCAAGGCACGCAGCCTTGTGAGTAAGATATACGTAATAAATACTAAGGAGGCCCGTGCGAAAACCCACCACATCTTTCAAAAGCACGCGTATTTGTATGTGCAGCAGCTACAAATGTAGACGGCAATTTCCCGAGAGCAGCTTTTGCGAAAACAGGCAGAAGATCAGTCGCAAACATTGGAAGAAAGCATATCTCCACGAGGCCCCAGTGCTTTAGCTCTGGATTCATTTATAGAGTCGGTCAAGTGTGCAGTAATGTTAGTACATGCAACATGCAATGGACTGCGGGAGGCCATAAATAATGTAACACCTCGGGTTCTGGCATCTAAGAGAGCGTCAGAGGTAGCCTGGTTTTAGAAGAGATGTTCGGCGTGTCTGAATAGGAAGACTAGAACTGTACCATCGGATCTTGGGCCTTGACCTGAGGTTTGTACACTCTTCTTGACCAGGGACTTATATAAGAACCTGGTCATAGCTAAAGGCCCCTCCTGGACAAAAAATGTCTGTAAACAAAGTCAGAAATAAAAACATTTCACTCAATTTATGGGAATATTTATTCGACTTTTACACAGAACTGTGTCACAGAGAGTGGCAGCATAGTTACGTTTTCATTTTCAATAAGTGTTCAAACAAAGTAATTTTCAAAGCAAGCCTGGTGGTTCCTGAAACCAACCTAGTCCTCTAAGTCTAACCCTATCCTTCTAATCCAAACTTCATGGGATGTATAGCTTCCTTGTTAAGGACCCCTGGCCTGGTGGTGTAGACAAAAAGTCCCCACAACCACCCCAGTCACCACAACGCTGAAGAGCTCTGGAAAATGAGAAGATCAGTGTGGCCAGAGGCCAAACCCAACCCAGTCTGCGTTTTGATCTCTGCTCTCGCTTCCCCTCTGAGGACACCTCCTTTCTTCATGCATTTTGCAGGTGGTGTTTACACCAGTGCTGGTGTAGAAACGTGCCTGGGCTCTCGAAGCTGGGGGTTGGCGGGAAGGGAGGAGGACCCTCGCATTAGGGGGTCCTCTCCCAGCACGGGAGCTTTCTTCAGAAAGACCGTGGAAGAAAAGAGAAGTGTCGGATTTCCAAGGGAGGGAGGACGGAGGTGCACAGATAGGGGGTTAGATCACATTCCCAGGAACCAACCCCAAGACCTTCTCGGTGTAAAAAAGCAAACACAGCGGCAGTACATTATGTGCACTTAGAATACTCATCATTGATGTTTTTCTCGGTTCGGAACATCTGCTCTGTTAGGATCTGAGCGTCAGAATCATTAACCTGGATGTTCTATTAAAAGTACCGAACATTATTGTACATATATTTAGTCACTTTGTTTTTAACACGTCTTTGTAGCACCTGAAAAAATCTTAATGAACGCTGAAGCTCATCCATTACCTGCTTCGGGGTTAGGTACCACCATAGAAAGGGGATACATAAATTACATAGATATTGATCGCGGTGAAGAGAAAGTTCCTGTTGACATTATTATTTATTTTTTTCCTACTCTCTGAGCGGGATGCATCTCGTGCGTAGAGTCGGACGCTCGATAAATAAAACCTGCTTCTTCGTGACAAAATCTATTCGATAACAGTGATAAATGTATTTTCTTTCAGCCACCCGGGGAAGCGGCGGTAATAATTACAGCACAATTTTTTAGCCCCCCGTTTTAATGGTCGTATGTTGAATTCTGCCATTTCACCACCCATTGGATTACCGACTCGATATTTGAAATGCAGCTGAAGTCAGGGCTGCTCCGAAGGTCCTTATCCCACTGGTTAAGATTAACCACCTCCGTCCTGCTATTATGTTCCACGTAAACACGTCACCACATCAGCGCCGGCCTTGATGACGTGACCAGCTCTCCGGAACCTCAGCATCACTTGATCCAGCTTCACCGTCCTTCACAGTGTTGTCCTCAACAATATAACCTTTGTTAGCTGCTACTACTGCCACTGTTTCCTACGTGTAGAAACCCAGGAGGGGGGCAGCCGCCGGCACTCGGACCCCCGGAGGTTTATTTTTCTCCCTCGCCTCCTGGTTGGGAGCTTTTTGTTTTCCTCTCCTCGGTTGCCGGCAGGTTTACCGTTTTGCACTTATACCCTGTATAGTTGTTCGCATTAACATTTAACCTTAATCTATAAGTTCACTACATACCTGCTGTCTGTTCTATTATCCCAGTCTGCTGCTCAGCTCTGAGTCCCTGTGTGAGAAAAAGCCTCTACAAAAATAAATTGAATTAAATTGAATAGCGCCATACTTCATAATAAGGACTTCAAAGTCATACACTGCAAAACTGAGGGTTGTATACAAATTAAAGATATATATTAAATTCTCTTATTGCCTCTCCTTATATATGTGTATATTGTTGCCGTTGCCTAGACTTTTTTTCTTCACATAATTCTGGTCTTGTAACTGGTTTTGCTGTATTAAAAATAGTAAATTTCCCCCCTTTTTTTAACAGAAATATAAAATGCATGCAAAGCCTTGGCAAAGCTTAACAGATACCAGTTCCGTCGTGTTTTGCTTTGTTTATACCTCATTTTAAATACAAGCCAAGTTTCTGTACGCGGAGGGGGGGGGGGGGGGGGNACATCCAGAACGGAGAGCTTCATCTGCCTGGCAGCCAGCAGGGGGGGGGGGGGGGGGGGGGGGGGGGGGGGGGGGGGGAAGATGGAAAAATCAATAGGTGGGATAATGATGTGGATTTGCTCGCTGTGGTGTCTGTTCTGTTCTTGGCATCATCTTTTAAAACAATATCCTTTTTACCAGCAATTTTATTTACCTGTGCTCTTATTGCTGTTGACAACTGCTGAATAATGAGGGGAGCGGGCAAGAAAGACAGAAATTCAATGTATATTAATGCACACAAAGGCACGGCGGCACAGCGGGCGTAGCTGGGATCTCGCCCGGGCCGTGGGTTTGGACCCAAGTTCGAATGTCGCTCGGTCTCTTTAGCGTTTAGATGTTCTCCCCGCGTTTGTGTGCGTTTACTCCATGCACCCTGGTTTCCTCGCACAGCCCAAAGATACGTGTTTTGGGGAAGTTGAGAACTCGAATAAAATGCCTTTAGTGTGTGTGAGCGAATAAATGTGTGTTACGCTGGCGACACATTCAGGGTTTATTCTGTCTCACGCCCCGTGCCTCTATGTTCGACTCCAAAGCATTGTGACCGAGAAGTAAGTAAGCAGTTACAGATGGATAGAGCTTCTTTTGCGTGTGTGTGTGTGTGTGTTTTTTCTTAGTCCAGCACCATCTCCTCCACATTGACGCATAGAAGCTCAAAGAAGTTTCTAATATCTTTTAAGTCTACGGTCTCCTCTACCTTTCCAAGTGCTACAGTCTGCACCGTCTGTACAGACTACACACCTCAGTCTTTAAAATGCATATAATCCGCATATTACACATTGCAGAAGAAATAAAGTCGCAGAAAAAACGACGACGCGTCTCAGCCGCTGTTTTCGTTATTGAAATACACGGCCGTCCGTGAGGTGCCTTCAGCACGACGCGGTACTGAGAGGAAGCGCTCTTGCGGGGAGAAGATAAAACAATTTGTAAGGTTATGTAAGTACAGGAGAGGAGTAGAAAAGCGATCAATAGTTAATTTACTTTCAGCAGTCGGGGACAATTAACACGCTTTTCTCATTACGGCCCTACAAGGCCCGATGCTGCATTTATCCCTAATTTATACCAACCTCTGTCATAAGTCAAGGTTACAAACAGCCCTGCACCCGTAGCATTGTTACATCATCAGTGTGTGTGTGTGTGTGTGTGTGTGTGTGTGTGTGTGTGAGGCACGATCATAAAAACGACTGCGGGCCTAAACTCAATTTCCACTCAATCCACATCCATTATATATTTCAGTTCCTTTGTGGGCTACAGTCATAAAGCAGACGGGTCTCCGTGTTTAACCAGAGGTGGGGAATGTTTAATGCGCGCGGTCGTCCATTTCGCTCTGCTCCTTCTTTACAGGAAAAGGAGGAATTATGTTCTACATCTTGGGCCTCGACGGCGGACGGGGATTCTGCGTTTTTATTGCTCTACTTTTTTTTTTTTTTTTTACTTAATGAAAGGTCACGGACACAAGTCTTCCCCTCCTCACATGTAGCACCAGCTATCTGTCGATATTCCAGAGGCGCCGCGCCGTTGTACCGCCTCATGCGGGGGATGCGGTTAGCATGACATCAATTTGGGAATATGAAATTACCCTTTTAACTGGATAGAATGTCACACATAGAGGAAAAGGTCTACACTTCATAGTGAGCTGCGCCGAAACTGCATATTTTATCCATTAATTTAACCAACATGTATGAGAAGCCGGGGGTGGAGTGCGGTACAAAACATCTTAAAAATAATGGTGCTTGTTTAATGAAGCTATTGCAAACACAACAAGGACCTTCTGTACGTCCCATTAAAAAAATATTGTTTTCGGCTGAGACGTTATTGTAGCGCAAACAACTTTTTATCCTGAACAATTTAATTAAAATGTGTCTAAATAGGTTTCGGGCACAACTCTCACTGGCATCCGTACATGTTGAGCACCTACAATTAATGCTTTTAATTTAGCACATAAACACAATAAAACGTTCATATTTGAAGATGAGACGGAGATGCAAAAACTCGATTCCGCATTTCACTTCCACCCTCTGTTACGCAGCGAGGCAACAAAGAACCGGTCGGTTAAAATATCTGTTTTTTTTTTTTTGTTTTTTTTACAAGCACTTAATGGGAAACAAATTTCTGTTCAATATAAGCGTGAATGTTTTCCACTGGTTATGGAACGTGATGTTTTTTACATTTGTTATCAACCGTGCAAACAAAACTTAACATAACTTTACTTATATGACTTCCCTCGTGTCTTTTTCATCAGATCATCACACGATTTGTGTGAAGGGGTTTCTGGGCCCAGTGGCTTGGGGTTGGAGTAAGTAGAGCTGATGCCTGCTGGGCAACCTGGGCTGTGGGTTCAAATCCAGCTCAGCCTTTGTGGAATTTGCATGGGTGTCTTTATGTGATGCTCTGGTTTCCTCCCAAAGTCCAATGTCATGTACTAGATAAACTAGTGGTTCTAATCTGCGTGTGAGATCGTGTCGTGATGGACCGGCGTTAGACCCAGGATCTACACTGGATCACACCACCAGGACCCTGTGTTGGACATGCAGATATTGTTAATTGATCAGAGTTTCTAAGCCATTATGGAAACATCCATCCAGCCTGTGAACAAGGGCCATTTCAGACTTGGTCAGTGGTTTAACAAGTTGTCAAATGCTGGTTAAACCAAGATATGAGATAAAACCATTATTGAGATACAGGAACACCAGGTTAACCCTGGTTAGATTCTTAGTGTCAGTACTACTATAACTTTACACGCCACATTATTGTTTGCGTCTTAACAGTGTCACATTTGATCTGTATCTTCTGATATTTAACTTTTCTTTAGCTTTAACACATGGCGTAGTATCAAAAATGTGTTAAATTTTGTAAGTAGATGTCCCACGTGTAAATGTTCCCATCGCTCATCTGACATCCTAGGCGAAAACGCAGAACTTAAATCTGCTGTTCAAGTTTCCGGTCCAATTGAAAAGGGTCTTTAAAGATGTACGATGTACGAATATAGAACTGCACGGCTGAGGAGGGGCCGCAAATGGAGAAAAAGAGCGGGAGGTTTCGCGGCAATGCTCGGGCGGTGAGAGAAAGGGAGGCAGGTGCCATTTCCACACGCCTCACTCGTCCACTGAAGCCCACGTCTTACTTTGCACCCTCTGTTTCCAGGATTGACTCTGGACCTCAACACCGCACCTGTGGAGATACAGGTACAGATGCTGTGCGTTTTATTGTGCTTTATGCTCATGTCCTATCTTATTTTAATTTTAACAATCCTTTCTTGGCAAAAAAATTGTATAAGGGAGCTTTATTTTAATGTTCACACAGTCAAATGAGGTTATCGATCATTATTGCTGCTACGATGTTTTTCCATTTATCTGATGCCATCCACAAAGGCGACTTACAGCTTAACATTTGTGTATTAAGTCACTTATAGGTGTGGCCAGATGTGGTGTAGAGGCGACCATCTTGGTAGGACAGACGGACAGGATGGTGACGTTTAGCATCAAAAGGAGGATTTGTTTAGAACAGCTCCTTAACCAAGATGGAGACGTGGGGCCTTTTAAGGAGATCTGTGAATGGGCAACAACTCACAAAAGCGGAGGGGGGGGGGGTCACAAATGTCACCAATCTGGGCCGCTTCTGGGAGCCCTCCTGCTCTAGGCAGAAGTCCTCCTCCCACCTGCACAAAATCCCTGTTTGTTTTTCCTCAAATGGTAGTAGCTGGTTACTACTGTTCAGACGGAGCAGAGAGAAGAGCTGTCAGTCACAGTCCGCCTCACCCCCCCCAGCTTGCACAACTTACCTATTTACACAGCTGGGTAACTTTACTACATCACTTCAGGGTAAGTACCTTGATCAAGGGCACCATGCAGGAGCAGCACTTCAAAGGCTGGCGAGAACCACTGTGCTACCTGCTCCAGTTGCTGCTGCTGTCCTGGCTGATGAAATGTTGGTTTAATTAAGGCAACGCACACTAACCACCATCGCCTCATATTTATAAGGTCAAAGGTGGTCCACGCTGGAGTCCATTTACCTGGTCCTGTTGCTGGCTTGAACAAAGACCCCAAAGGTGTCCGTTACTAGGGTCTGCGCTCACACCGGTAACAGGACCAGGTAAATCGGGGCTACCTCCTTTCTGAATACCATCCACAAAGTCCCACTCTGATCTGCCCAAAATTAACTCGTATCTCTTCCTGCAGATGCAGATGTTGGTAACTGCAAGGTTTCAGCAGAGAAATGAACAGAACTCAGTGGCTCCTCAGCAGGAACAATATAGGTTTTGCTCCGATTATCTCATTTGTCCAGGGGGCCTGGAGGGGACACTGGGGTACTGAATATTGCTTTCGTACCGGATCAGACCACCTCTCTGCTGTCTGCATCCATCTCCACTTGGAGAATCTACCGGCCTCCTGTCGCAGCAAAGCGAAGTGCTTCACAAATGTCGCCTATTTACAAACACGTCACCCTTAGAAAAATAAAATTTTTTAAAAATGCTCATGACCTGAACTCCAATTCTCATCTTCCTGGTTCTCCGGTGCTTTCATCTGCAGCAAATGATATCGCGAGTCAGTTTGGAGGGGCGTAAATGGACTCCTGGTGCCATCTAGTGCAGGGCCTTCAGTCGGCGCCGAGTCACACACCCGGCCGGTGAAAAACACACCCGGCCGTCTGCACATCCGCTTCTCGCCACACTTTCACCCATATCAACAACACCAAAAAAAAAAAAAAAAAGAACTCTGATATCCCCTGCCATTCAGGTAACCTAAGGTCAGAAACGGAATGGCTGCGTCTCTAAAATAATTACGCCCTTTTAATGTTCACTGTTAAAGAGCTGCAAAATTAATAAATTGTTTGACATTATTGAAGCACGGCCCAAAAGCGCAATCCTGGTTTTATAACTCCCCGTTTAATTTTCGTATCATTCCTCTTTAAATTGGGATGTGTCACCGTTGCGATAACGGCGTCAGAACAAAAACCGCCATCTCTCTTACGCCGATAACGGCTGGCAGGTCTACCTGGAGTGCAGGAGACGCACACAATATCCAATTATGACAGGAACAAAATCTGCCCGGTGTCAACAAAGGAGGGAAGGCTGAGCGTATCGCTGCCATTGTTCGTGACCCGGAGAGGTATCGGATACGGAAACCTGCTAATCCTCTCCACCGGTCGTCTCCCGTCACGCCGGCAGACACACCTGAGCGCCGGAGGCTGGCTGACATCGCAACATCAGGCTGCTCCTTTAGGAAGCCAGTCATCAACATAGGATCGTGGGAGGAGACAAGACCTTTTGAGAATATCTGAGAATCGGTTATTTATCTGACACCTGCGTCCCATAAGTGACTTTCAACATTAGGCCTGAACACCAGGCGACTCCCAACGATTTTCCCATTTCGAGAGAATTACCTTCACATTAGCGCAAACTCGTTGACCTTTGTGTGTTGGCCAACAGTTGTAACCTCCTGTCCCAGTACCTTTTAAGTACAAATACAGGTATCCCCCAGATTCAAGTAAAATTATTTAATACCCTTTACCAAGTTATGACCTTGACTCTCAATTTTTGCATTACTGAGTAACAAGAGGTAAGCTTGGGGGGGGGGGGTTACCATTTAAGCAACACACCCAAAATGGTCGACAGGCACGTCTCTGGAACGCACTCACTTCCCATAGTGCCCCACTCTTACAGCAACGCTTTCACATAACACCTCTGGTTTTTGAGATTTCGCTTCTCGGGCCAATTTCCGGGAACGCATTAAGCAGGGGGGATACCTGTACGGTAAACATTTTCACATTTTTTACCCCATACTGCATGTAACCTGTTACAATGTGTGTGATCAATGATCAGTAATGGGCTAAATTTGATTGATTTGGATGTATGCGGTTACATTTTGAGACATAATACGCTGGACTACACAAATAGACAATTCACTGTACACATTTATTTACAGTCTTTTTTACAATGGATTATTGAGCAGGACTGTGACCTCCAAGCAAGTCATTCAATGAAGGTAAAGATGGTTCTATTGAATACACCTCAACATTGTGTGGATACATTTCCTTATGTCAAGCAGGGAATGTAAAAAATATGAAATAAAAAGAAACAGGTTAAACACTATGCTGAAGAGTAAACCTAAGGATTTAATAGTTTTAACTGTAAACAAAGTATTACTTGAGGAAAAAAAAAAAAGTCACACTGACTACCCCTATAAACTCAAAGCCCCCATAAAATGAACAAACAAAAACAAAAAAAAAAAAAAAAAAAAAAAAAAAAAACCCCTATTAGCTTTCATAGCTATGAAAATTAAATGAAAATTGATGTTTCAATTGTGTGGGCAAATCAAAATAAAATAATTTAGTGTGTGAAACATAAGGGATTACACCAGAAAAGCTCTGCTGTATAACATAAAAACCCCAAACTAATCAGAAAAGCTTCTGAACAAACAACAGTCATCTGGCACTAAATGAATAAACATTTTAAAAAGAACACAGTTCTGAAACTGAATATCGTCACACCAACATTCTGTTCGAATTTCACACAGGGTTAGTAGCACAAGTCATGAAATGCAAGTTCTGTTTTGGTGGAGGAGTGGGGACGCTGCGGGGGAACCGCCTAATGCCAGACTGTGTGGGATGCACGTTCGCAGAGGAAACTTTGGTATAACTCAGGCACGGATTGCTTCACGCCATCGCAGAAAGTTGAACGTAACTAAACAAAAACCAATCAAAAAAATGAAGTCAGGATGCAATTCTTTGACAGGTTTTCTGACGCCTCTCAAACGACAAACTTGTTCTTGGTGGTGGAGCCGCTTTTTGTAGCCGTGTCGGCGTGGGACTGGTAGCCGATGATCATCTTCGGTGAGACTCCAAGCCTCTCCTTGTACACTCGCCTGCAAAATCAAACACACGGCATCGTCGATGCAGCTTACGATCACATCCTGACACGTTTTAATGACCACTTAAGCTCCTGACCTACAGTCAGTCCTCTTTATCTGGCAGTGCTACCATAGATAAACTTTTAAAATACGTATCAGAAGGGTTCGCTTTTTCGACGGACAGCTGAAAACTCCCAAGCGCAGCTGAAAGTAGTCAAAAGCGGTCTGAGATATACATCACCAGGCGAGGCAACTCACTTCTCTGCATTTGACATTTTCACCATATTCGCTGTTTTTGGGGCTTAATTTTTGTAGTAATGACTATGGATCATAAATCATACACAAAGGTCATGTTATTGAATCCAGTACACTGAGTTTTTTTTTTTTTTTTTGCGCAGAATAGTTTTGACAGAGAGACCATTCATTTTAGTGCTTTGTATTACTGTTACATTAATACGGTAACAGTACAGTAACAATACTGTGCAAAATGGTTCAGTAACATACATGGTCACCAACCACACAGCAACTTAGTAGAGATCAGTAGAGATTGTAGGTAGTCGGTCACTTTGCGACATATGTTATCCAACCAACAACGCAGTTGTTGAATAAAGAGGACCTGCGTCGTTTCTAAAGCCATTTACAGACATCCCCCGATTTATGCGACCACATGGTTCCTGAAAAGTCTGCGTAAATTGAGATCCATTTCCATCTTTTCTTATGAGAAAAATAATGATGCTTCCCAGCCCATCCAAAAAAATAAAATCAAACCAACTTCCCCAAGTATCTCCAAAACACTGTAAAACACCTTATGCGGCACACACACGGATCTGTGTCTAATTTAGGGTTTTTACACATTTTTGCATGTTAGGATGGAATTACAGTTTTGGAATTTTCCATTCTTTTTGCTGATGTGTTTTTAATGGAGCACATTGTATCGAACAGATCAGCATTTAAATCCAGTAATGCTATTAAAAATGAAATTGCGTTCTAGCAAAAATTTCAAAATCGAGTGCACATAAGGGTATGGATGACAAAACTATTAAAGGACTCACCCTATATGTGTCACGGCCTCTTTGTTTTCATAGTCGGTCGTCCATATTGCTATTTTGTCTCCTTTTCCTCTGATATTGACCACAGCGCCACACACGTCATCGCTGTGGTCATCAAAGGCCTCGCCAACCAGGCACAGGAGCTGCAGCCAAGGGGGTGATCCTGGTTAAACTCCTAGCCAGCACCAGCTAAGACAACTTCTTCGGCCGTGCGTTCGACTCACCGTCTCCAGCCAGAAGCGGTCCAGATCAGCCTTGCGCTGCTGCTTCGACAGGGTGACGAGCCAGCGCCCTCCCCGTTTGTTCCTCTCGTCCTCCCACATGGGTTCAATGCCATCCTGCGCAGGGGAAAAATGTGCCCAAATCAGGCCTCTGTATTACTGCTGCACACTTCTTTAAGGTGTTACCTAAGACTAGTGAACGAAGAGCACTATATAGAGAAGCGTAAGGGGGATTAAAAACACCTTGTGCTGACAGATGTAACAACAGATTAAACAGAACTGCATTGTGAGCTTCTGCTTGAATCTGAAGTTCGACTGGCAAGTACAAAAATAAAATCATTGTTATGACCCCTGCTTTCACTAATCCCAGACGGGTTGGAAAAGGCAGCAAAACGAACAGTCATTTTTTCAGAAGGGTCCGACTCTTTGCGTGGAAGCAACTGCAGCAGGTCGCAGCGAGTCCTTGGGGAGATGTGCTGAGCTGATGCTGATCCAAGACACACGGCACAAAATGAAGAGAGGTCAGCCCCTGAATAAAACATCGCTGCTTCTCTTTGCTTCCATAATGAAGGACACTATAATTATGATAATTATTTTTAAAAAAAAGACTTTTCTGATAAGAACTAAAGAACTGCACTGAATACATATCAAGCACAGGAACATTATCCAAGACAAATGCATCGACTCAGGTTCAGTCTCACTCTGCTAGGTCATGCTTTTGGTTCAAACATATAAAATGAACTGCTGGGGATCCAGAGCCCTTTCCCCCCTCAAACTCAAGCTTCTCAACAAATCATTTCCTACCTTGAAAAGGCAGTAGTCACAGCCAGACATCAAGTTGCTTGACAACTGAATGTGATTATAGAGACTGGAAAACAAAAATGTGTTAATGAAACGCACTACCCACTTTAGGCCACAATTCACAACTTCAATAGGCAGTTTTGTGTATGCAATAGAAGAGGAAAAACTATCTTGTTGTACTAAAGGTGCTGTCAGATATTGAGAAATAAGGTACCAAACAGGTAAGACGGAACTCATCACAACCACACTATGAGATCCAACAGAGGTAGAGAGAAATGACACAAACACTTGGAAAAAACCTTCATACTGTGAAGTGAGGAAAAGGAGACCAAGACAGACATTTTCCATTAACTTCCTGAGCTAAATTCCTCTGCTGATGCTCCCTCACATCAGTTTCACCTCCATGCTGACAAACTGACAGCAACATAGCAATGGTCTAGTATTTTAAGCTTCTCACTCCATGGTTTTACTTTATTCTACTTATTTGATGAAATGGTCAGAAACATTTTTAAATGCTCAAATCACATTTGGCATTTCAACTGTTTGTACAATGTAAGCGAGAAACCCAGTTTAAAAACACCACTGTATTTTCACCTCAATTTGGTTAAAAATTCCCATTGTGCATTCACTGTAATGCAGCCATTTTGAACACATTAGACATACTGGAATAATTACTGGTCATAAAAAAGGAAGAAAAAAAAAAACAATCAATGTTACACTGACTTCATTTTCCAGGAGTATTTATAGAGGGCAAAAAGGCACTTCCCCACCATTTTGGTTCTAAACATTATTCATACCTCCAGCTGTTACCATGACACTAACACACATCCTAAAAAAAAAAAAAAAAAAAAAAAAAAAAAAAAANAAAAAAAAAAAAAAAAAAAAAAAAAAAAAAAAAACATTATCACAAGTACTTACGCCCAGAAATCCTCAACTGTGTCAAATTTGGAGATGAGACGTAGGTTGGCTTGCCAAGTTTTGCTTTTGTCATTTTTAAAAAACCAAAGAGCCCATCTGTTTCAAAGGAAAAACATTCATTGGGTTGGCAACGATTGTAATGATCACTCCAGAAATAATCATCAGACAAAGCTCAACACGGCAAACGTAAAAATTTGAGTCATGTTTTATCACAAACATATGAAACGGGGTACTTCTATGTGCGCATCCATAACGGCATGTTCACAAGACACATTGCCTCAATTCAAACCTTTGAACACATTAATACATGTGCTGCTGCATTCATAAATACACTTAACTCATGGTAAAGATCTACAAATAAAAACACTGATCAAGTCCCTAAAATTAATGCCAACTAACAACAGTTGAACTGGGTAGCATGTGACCAGTATAATGACATAAGTGATGATAAAATGGTGTCCACTATATGTCCTCTGTGCGTGCTGAGAAGATTTATAAAAAATAAAAGGCATTTTCACAAGCTTCAGCATCTTACAGCACACAGTTTTTAGATCTAAGAGTCTCAGATATAGGACCACTTCACCTGTTCTGCAGTGGATGTTTAATGTATTCCTCAGGACTCACAACCTCCTGACTAGCTCCTTCTTGCTTTTCTTCTTCAGAATTTTGGGAATTTGAAGAGATTTCCTTTGAATGGAAGAAAAACGCAAAGAGTTACTAGATATAAAAGTCCATAATAAGCCTCTCCGTTGAGTCAGAATCAAACACTTCTTGCTACACTTTGAATAAAGTGCACACCAACAGCCTGACTTGTCGCAACACTAAGATAATTGTCACACTACTAATAGTGACACTGTTTCAAGTCAAAATACAAAAATTGGGCCACAAGTGCAAGAAGTTGTTGTGCAAATTTACAAGAACACCAAGTAAGAGGCTTTCCCATCTTGTCAAATTCCCCAAATGAGAATCCCTCACTTCCTAATGTTTTTCCCTTTCATCCCAACAGAGAAAAGGAGGAACATCACTTAGGTATTAGTCGAGGTGACCTCATAAGTCTCTGAACTACACTGCATATAGTACAAGACTGTCATTGACTCATAGAAATATCTTTAGAAATATGAATGCACTGCTCTCCCGTAAATAAGTAACTGTTGCTGTGGATCGCCTACATTTTAGAAATTATTGCCTAAAATAAAGAGAATCAAAGCTGAGTACGGAAAACTTTTAGACAAAGTAAGACTTTAGCAAAAGCCCACGGTTAGGCCAGCAGTAAAAACAGGTCCAGTAGAAGCCAGGTCCAGATTAAGACTATTCATGACCATTATTATATATTTTTACGGAATATATAAATATATAAGACTGAAAAAAGAGACAAATACTGGTGGACTGGGCACAATAACCTAAAATATGCTTGTGAGATAATGCTTTTTTAACACGTTATGCATTGTGTTCTGGTAAACCGCTGTCTTCTTATAGTGGGTTTGATCGTGCTGCGTTCTCCGTTCTCGTTTTACACACTCGTTGTGTTGTGTTTTGCTCTAAAATAGAATGCTGTGACCTATAATCTTGAGTTATACTGTATTATTTTATAGTGTTTTATTCAGTGCGGACTTCCTCACAGCCCCCTTCCACACACAGTCGACGCTCCAGCGCAGCCAGCAGCTCACACACCCCTCTCCTCCCGCAGTACCTCGGTAGCCCTCCGAACACACTTCCAACTCGAATTCCCCCCTTAATCTACCACCAACCCTCATCCCTGAGTCCTCGTTCACAGCGGCGACGCCTCTGCTGGGAAACACGACGTGAAGTTCACTCGTTCCAGACACCGACACGGACACTCACCGGCTCCGCCGACGCCATTTTACACACCACTACGTTGCACAAGCCTCCGGCGTGAACGTGAAAGGTGATTGGCCAGGATTACCCAATAGGACTGACCAAACATAGAGTCGTATTTGTGCGTATAAGTCGATTGGTCTGGGCCAACCAATGGGGTACGAAAAATGGCAAATTCGTTCACAAATCCCCGCCTCTCGAAGCGAACGTGACAGCCGATTGGCCAGTCAAACGAGGAATTCTTTGTGCGCATGCGCCTCATAATGGACGCTGACGCTATTTTTAAAGGTACTGTGTCTGGTAAACCGCGTTAGTGACATCGCCTCAGGCTGTGGGTGGGCGCTGCATATATGGAATTTTTTCATTATAATAAACTACACTTAATATAATTAACAGAAGGTACATTTTGTTTTTGTTGTCATTGTGAGTAAGCAGCAAGCCTCCCAGTTCAGAAGGCCGTCCCCACGTGGGCGCGCCTCCATGCGGAGGTGCTCGGCTCCTCCCCTTCCCCTTCCCCACCGCGGCAGAGCGTCGGCATGGCGGCTGTGGAGGCCAGGCAGTGTGAGACGGAGGGCTGCGGCAGTGAGGCCAAGCTGCAGTGTCCCACCTGCATCAAGCTCGGCATCCAAGGCTCCTACTTCTGCTCGCAGGTAAGTGCGCTGCGCGATCCGGGCGCCGGCGTGCGCGTCGCCGTTGCCTCCTCCTGCTGGGACGTGCACGCGGACTCCTGCGCGTTCCCGTCGAGTGTGTCCGTGTAACGGCTAAAACGGCTGGGAAAGCATTGTGTTTGGCGACAGGCGCTCGCGTGCGGGGAAACCCACCGTGGGGATGGTTATGAATCACATCCCGCAGGAGAGCGCGGCGGCCTCCGTGTCCCTCGTGGAGAGGTGGGGGTGGAGGAGGTACCAGGCCTTCCGGGGGGGCACGATTCTCAGCTGGATGGCCAACTTCACTACACGGGTGTCATGGAAAAGGCAGTGTTTTCACAGCAATAGTGTTTGTATGCTGACAGGTTTACACCAACGGTCATTCTGTACCCACAATTTTACACCTAGTCTTTTTATACCAACAACACAC
>UFQX01001288.1:57215-89645 GCA_900497675.1 Arapaima gigas | reverse complement strand
TGTACTACACTCTATCATACTCTACCCAACTGTATTACACTGTACCCAACTGTACTACACTCTATCATACTCTACCCAACTGTACTACACTCTCATACTCTACCCAACTGTACTACACTCTACCCAACTGTATTACACTGTACCCTACTGTATTACACTGTACCCAACTGTACTACACTCTATCATACTCTACCCAACTGTACTACACTGTACCCAACTGTACTACACTCTCATACTCTACCCAACTGTACTACACTGTACCCTACTGTATTACACTGTACCCAACTGTACTACACTGTACCCTACTGTACTATACTCTACCCAACTGTACTACACTGTACCCAACTGTACTACACTCTCATACTCTACTCAACTGTACTACACTCTATCATACTCTACCCAACTGTATTACACTGTACCCAACTGTACTACACTCTCATACTCTACCCAACTGTACTACACTCTATCATACTCTACCCAACTGTACTACACTGTACCCAACTGTACTACACTCTATCATACTCTACCCAACTGTACTACACTCTCATACTCTACCCAACTGTACTACACTCTACCCAACTGTATTACACTGTACCCTACTGTATTACACTGTACCCAACTGTACTACACTCTATCATACTCTACCCAACTGTACTACACTGTACCCAACTGTACTACACTCTCATACTCTACCCAACTGTACTACACTGTACCCTACTGTATTACACTGTACCCAACTGTACTACACTGTACCCTACTGTACTATACTCTACCCAACTGTACTACACTGTACCCAACTGTATTACACTGTACCCTACTGTACTACACTCTACCCAACTGTACTACACTGTACCCTACTGTACTACACTCTATCATACTCTACCCTACTGTACTACACTGTACCCTACTGTACTACACTCTATCATACTCTACCCAACTGTATTACACTGTACCATACTGTACTATACTCTACCCTACTGTACTACACTGTACCCAACTGTACTACACTCTCATACTCTACTCAACTGTACTACACTGTACCCTACTGTACTATACTCTGCCCAACTGTACTACACTCTACCCTACTGTATTACACTGTACCCAACTGTACTACACTCTACCCAACTGTATTACACTGTACCCTACTGTACTATACTCTATCATACTCTACCCTACTGTACTACACTGTACCCTACTGTACTATACTCTACCCTACTGTATTACACTGTACCCAACTGTACTACACTCTACCCAACTGTACTACACTCTATCATACTCTACCCTACTGTACTACACTGTACCCTACTGTACTATACTCTACCCAACTGTACTACACTCTATCATACTCTACCCTACTGTACTACACTGTACCCTACTGTACTATACCCTACTGTACTACACTCTAGCATACTCTACCCTACTGTACTACACCGTTACCCACTGTTCCCTACATTATTGTGCTGTACTTCACTCTACTACACTCCACCATACTGTACTCTACCCAACTATACTGTACACTGCTGTATTGTACTACACCCCATCTTAGTGTACCCTGCTCTACTACACTCTACTTCACTGTGCCCTACCCTGCTGTACTCCACTCTTCCCTACTGCACTACACTGTACCCTACTGTACTATGCTCTACCCTGCTGTACAACACACGTTACTGTGCTGTACTACACTGTACACTGCTCTAGTGTCCCGCACGCCACTGCACACTGCTACACTGTACTGTCCCTCTTGGCCACTAGAGTGCGCAGTTTGTCAGCTGTGCTGTACAGAATCCCAGCTCTCCCTCAGCAACAGACATCAGGATTAACTAACAATAATGTGTTTGAAATGGTCTTTTTGACAGAGACAGTAATAAACAAGTTTGAGTTGGTTGTGTATTTAAGTCTGAAATCCCCACTTCTGCTTGCAGAGAAATCGATCGGCACAGTTACAGCGACGACACCACGCTGTATAAAACGTTTGCAACCGAAAGCTAACAAAAACCCAACGCTGTAAGCAGAATTGGAAAAAGACGTGACTCAAGTGAAGGTTCATAATAAAGACACGCAGTCAAAAACAAAGACATCTGCAGGCATTTTGAAGGATTTCCAGCAGGTTAGTTGTAGAAATCACGACATCTCATTGAGCATTATTATATCGGTGTTCTGCCACCTTCGTCTAGACATCAGTTTCATTTTTTTTTCCCAGTGGCCACTTTCAGAGAACTTTCGTGTGCAGGTATGACATACAGGGAGTGACATCTTGAGCAAGGAGTCCACCTTGCTGGGCTGTGAGTGAATGTTTATTAATGGCAATGCAGCTTTACGGTGTTAATTCACAAAAAGTGTAGAAACTAAAATAAAACTAAATTGCTGTCAGCAGACAGTACAGTGCTGGCCTTTTTCCACAACTAAAACTGACCCCATTTCCCCCACCGTTGGCAGGACTTTGTTCGCAGGAAGATCTCGGCTTCTTCTGCTCTCCTCCCGGTTACATAACAAAGGCACTGCCTCCTCCTGGCATCTGGGGGATGTGATGTGACCTGCAAAGGAACAAGTGTGAAAATTAGGTGTCCAAATGTGCAAAGTTACATAGTGGATATAATGAAAGCGGTGCAGGATGAAAGTCAAGCGGAGGCAGGAAAGGGAAGATGATAAAAAAATGAAGACCTGCTGAAGTCTGTCACTGGATTATACTGACAATCTTTATGATATTAAAGGGTAAAAAAAATGGGAAAGCGGTTTGCTGAGCTGTGTGTGAGCGGTGAGCAGATATGAAGAAAGCGGCTGTGGATGTGTCACGGATGCTGTCCTCCTTTGGCGGGGTGAGGGAGCGATGCCTTCTCCGGGAAAGGAAGGAACGAGAGCGCAAAGCCGTACTTTCTGACAGCCCGAACACGCGAGAGCAGCAAATACGGGATAATTCCTCGGTAAATCTCACAGGGCTCTTTGTATTTTGTCACACGGGCTACAATGGATCCAGAGACATCCAAATAGCTGCTGCGTTTGCCCATCCTTGCCATCTGTTGTCGTGACGTCCGCGCTGCTCCCTTCTCCTCCACGGCAGGTGATGACTCACTTACCTTCCCGCTGACCCCCCCGTCACCTGCAGATGACTGTACATCTGGATTTTTGGGAGTCGCCAACCTCTGACACCAACACCCAGGTGCTACAGCAGACACAGGCGGCGGGAAGCTCCGCCATCACTCGCCTCACCACGTGACCTTGACACAGGTCATCCGACACCTTGATGTAATCGCAAAATTATACGCTAACATTTAGTTACTACTGCGCTATTATTTTCAGCTTACCTTACCTCAGAATGTCGGTGAGTTGTGGTGTTACACACTCATTTATATTATTATTATTATTATTATCACAAACTCATGTCCCATTACAGAGGTACCTCTCCTAGGCCAACACCCACAGATTCCAGACCACTGGGACCCTGACCGGGACAACAAAATGTCAGTGTATGTGCATTATTATTATTATTATTATTATTATTATTGTCATGAACTCACGTCCCATTACAGAGGTACCTCTCCTAGGCCAACATCCACAGATTCCAGACCACTGGGACCCTGAAACGGGACAACAAAATGTCAGTGTATGTGCATTATTATTATTATTATTATTATTATTATTAGTATTGTCATGAACTCGTGTCCCATTACAGTGCTACCTCTCCTGGCCCAACACCCGCAGATTCCAGGATAGGCTCCAGACCATTGAGTCCCTGACCGGGACAAGCAGATAACAAAATGTGAGTGTATGTGCCTTATTATTATTATTATTATTATTATTATTATTATTATTTGTTGCTTAACTAGTTGCATTTTTGTTTCATAGTGAAAAATGTCACAGTGCCCTTATCGTGGCTAATAAATGAAAGTAGAGATTAATTTGCAGATACGTGCCGAACGCAGCGGGCTGCAGCGCACGCAGCTGATAACATACACGCAGAATATTAGACATTCGGTGTGACGGCAAATATTTATGGGAAGAGCAGATGTCCGTAAATGTGCATATTTTGTGAACCGACACGCTGAGCATATTACGCGCTTCCAGATGAAGGACGGCGGAGCGGGTGGAGAAACGGAGCCTCTCGCTCACGTTACTGGGACCGTAAGACAGTCATGTGAGAAGAGTTTTGCCTGGTTAATGAGTCTCATCTCTCACGGGAAAACGGCGCCTTAATAGTGACAAATTAAACAGTGTTTGCTGGCCATTAGTCTGCGTTTAACTTTTATTCATCGCTCCTTTGTGGAAATGAAGAAAAAAAAAAAAAACGCACCGCTGGACGTGCTAAACAGTCCAACCCTCAGGAAACCGCTAACAGGTCCCCTTCCTGGGCGCCCTGCCGCTGTTTTGCTTCCCAGACTTTTGGTGAAAAGCCTCAGATGGACCCCCACGGGACACCCCATCAGTAAGGCGGGCACAGTGAAGCATGAAATTGCCAAGACAGGTACTTAAAGAAGTTAATTATGTTTAACGTTATTTACATACTTTATCTTTGAAATGTTCCGCAAGCCTCGTCCGGTTTCTGTCCGCGTTTATGTGAACATTGGCAGTTTTCACATCTGCTCTCTTTACTTTGGTTCGCGTGTGGCTCGGCGACTGATAACGGTTTGTGTATATTGCAAAAATCTGAGCGGCATTCATTGAATATTTGTTCGGCTGCATTTCTGCCGTAACCACAGGGCACCAGAGCTTGGTGGTACTGCGCTGGCACCTGTGCAAATACCACCTGAGTCTACGAACACTTTCTTCCGTGTTCCCTTTACCTGGTTGCCCTTGGAAGCCAACAGTCTAAGGATGGTTCTGTTACCTGGCCAAGCAGGTAGTGGGCAGAGCTGCTGCCTTTTACCCAGACCACCCAGGTTTGAAACTCTGCTACTGCTGCAGGACCCTTGACCAAGTTGGATGTAGTAAAACCTGGTCAAAATGCGGGAAGAGGGGTCCAAAAATGTACAGTGCATAATGCTCTTGCACTTTACTTTTATGTCAACGCTGTAAGGACCAGCCTCAGACCCGGGATTGTAGGAAAACAAGCTTGAAACGGAGTCGCTTTAGACACCGGCACTCACAGTGTGCAACAACACACCCGCCCTAAAGCTTTCAAACACAGTGAATGCAGAGAAGGTCTGCCCCCCCCCCATATCTCCCTGCAATGGTTAGACACAACTATTTACAAACATGTAGCGGCAGTGCATCGTGGGTGAGCCACGGCTCCCACCGCCGTCATTTTAATACTACTAACACATGGTCATCTTCACCGTGTTCCGCATGGAGGACGGGACTCGAGGCCAATCCCGTTATCGCAAATTTTTCTTACCACGGGCTGCATTTCAACTCGATTCTACTGCACTGTAAGCTGTTGTAGTAAAAACGGGCCAGCTGTACAGTGGTGCTTGAAAGTTTGTGAACCCTTCAGAACTTTCTATATTTCTGCATAAATTTGACCTATAACTACATCCGATTTTCACACAAGTCCTGAAAGTGGATAAAGAGAACCAACTCAAACAAATGAGTCAAAAAAAATTAGACATGGACATTTATTGAGGGAAATGATCCAATAACACATATCTGAGTGGCAAAAGTATGTGAACCTTTGCTTTCGGTATCTGGTGTGACCCCCGTGTGCAGCAGTAACTGCAACTAAACGTTTCCGGTCATTGTTGATCAGTCCTGCACATGGGCTTGGAGGAATCTTAGACCGTTCCTCCATACAAAACAGCTTCAACTCTGTTATGTTGGTGGTTTTCCTTGGGTTCCTTTGTGACCTCGCGGACTATTGTACGCCTTGCTCCTGGCGTGATCTTTGTTGGTCGACCGCTCCTGGGGAGGGTAATAATGGTCTTGAATTTCCTCCATTTGCACACAATCTGTCCGACTGTGGATTGGTGGAGTCCAGACTCCTGCGAGATGGATTTGTAACCTTCTCCAGCCTGATGTGCATCAACAACTCTTCTTCTGAGGTCCTCAGAAATCTCCTTTGTTCGTGCCATGATGCACTTCCACAAACATGTGTAGTGAAGATCAGACCTTGATCGATCCCTGTTCTTTAAATAAAACAGGTGAACTGCTCACACCTGACTGTCATCCCATTGACTGAAAACACCTGACTAATTTCACCTTCAAAATCTCTGCTAATCCTACAGGTTCACATACTTTTGCTACTCACAGATATGTGTTATTGGATCATTTTCCTCAATAAATAAACATCCATGTCTACTTTTTTTGACTCATTTGTTTGAGTTGGTTCTCTTTATCCACTTTCAGGACTCGTGAGAAAATCTGATGTAGTTTTAGGTCAAGTTTACGCAGAAATATAGAAAGTTCCGAGGGCCGGAAAGAAGGCCAGATAGAGCTTCTCCTTTAGGATCCGGTCGGGAGCCGTGGCCGCGGTGCGACTCGCCCTCCAGCGTACTTCGCACCAGCGCGTCTGTCCAAACGGTCCTGCGGCGGAGCGATTTTCCGCAAACGTGCGAAACGTTAACAGACGGGCCTCGGCTGCTCGAAGCGAACGCCGAACATCTCTCCGGCTGCCATTTTCCGCTCAATGACTCACTTAAACACCGTTCCAAACGGCCCGCCTAAATCCGATACCCTCAATTTGGAGGCTCTCATAAACAAATGCAACGTACATTTTATTGCTATTAAGTTTATGTGCCGTTGACTCTTACTGAGCGTTAAATGTACATCATGTGTAATTACAGACACAGAAAATTATGCCGCTCCTCAAAGTGCTTTGGTATTAAAAATAGATTATGTCGAGCTGAATACGCGCCTGATTGCCGCACACACACACACACACACACACACCACGCGCCGACAGACTATTCTGTGAACCAGCAAAGATGTGTTTGAGTAACAGAATAAAACGCCGCCGACGCTCGAGCCAAGAACAGATATACGTTTGAACCCATTTCATTAAAAGGACCAATATTCATTTTGTGGGTTAATGCATGTGAAGTTGTTACAAAGAGAATAATGTATGAGTTACTAATGAAGATCCCTAAAGATTGTTCTCCTTCTACAAGAGGGGAAACAAAGGAATTGAATAATTAATAACTATCTAAACTAATTTAATTTTTAGCCTCAGCCTGTTAATGTTTACATAAACTCCGGTGTTGCTCTGATGCCTGTCGCCTGGGCGGGATTTACTTGGAAGCCAAGTTCTGTCACTGAAGCGTTTGGCGCAGGTCCATCTGGGCTTTGTGTCGTCTGGTGGATCATTTAGCAGCTTCTCCTCACGGTGTCGGTGAACCTTCTAGCACCACACGTAGGGACACCGTGACCGGGAGGTGTGGGGGGTGCAGCGGGTAAGGAGCTGGCCCGATGGACACTTTCGTTCCTAGAATAGGACATATTTGAGCGGTGGGACAGAAACGAACTAACTGTAACTAAACCCAACCCCAAATTTGTAAGGAAGCAAATTCAGCGCTGTATTAATCTCCCTTTTTTGAGGTTTTTTTAAGAACTTAAGAACTTTCTACTGTTATGGCCTTTGTCCAAACTGTCCTCTCAGTCCGGACGGCCGAAACAAACAATTCGATTTTCACAGATGAACTTATAACTCAGGAACTACACACTTAATAATACATTTATTACTCGGTGACTATCGCACGGACATGTAGCGTAAACCGACTTGCACAGTTAGCCTCGACTTTTTTCTTCTCCAGATTTTGCCTCTTGAAAATGCTTAGTTACTGAGTAATACGTGCGTGAACTTGTTCAGTACTTTCTGAATAACCTGGGGAACCGCCAGAACGGGGAATATAAAGAATACGAGCTTTCAACTTGGATTAATGTACGTTGTAACTGGGTAACTTTAAAATGATACAGCATGAACAATAATATGTGTTAACTTTTAAACTGCAGGGTTATAAACAAACACACACACACACACACACACACACACACACACTCTCTCTCTCACCTTGTGCTCAGTTTCAGTGATGTTTGAGTGAGGTTACCTGTGGACTGTGTGCTATTCATATAATAATAAAACAGGAATAAATCAGGAAGCAGGAGTCAAATGAAGAATTAAGCGGAGAAAAGCAAGTCGGTAGGAAAACCCTGTAGGGAGAAGATGAAAATATGAGCAAGATGAGCAACTGGTACCAAGGAGGCTCGGCTGGTGTCGATCGATGTGTTTTGTCGCCAAGATCAGACATTAAGGGGCCGTTTGTTTTCTGGCAAATACTCTTATTTATCGATTTTTTGCTTTGAGTCGTTGAGTTTGGCTACCAGGGTGTGGATGCTCTCATTTTTGCGCCGCATGAAGATAAAGAATTGAATTTGAAGTTTCCAGAAGAGGCGGAACAGTAGCTGGACTTCCGGATTTTTTAGAGTCGGAGCTGTTGGCCACAGGGGTGTAACTTCTGGAGGATCAGGAATATGTGTATGAATATGTGGGGGGGGGGGCTGAGATGCCTGTAGTCAAAGGATTCAGTCAATTCTAACTACTCTTCATAACAATAGATGGAAACAGTTAGGAAATCCTTTGTGAGAATATCACTGAGGTATCCAAGAATAACAGTCACTACGTCCAATAATAATAATAATAATAACAATAACACCATCAAACTGGGCACAATAATCACTGGATTCAAACCATAGACTCATAGCAAGTACTTTTGCTCAAATCAAGTGCTTCCTCCCACAGTCCAAAGACATGTGTCATACGTTAACTGGTCACACTAACCTCTGTGTGTGTGTGTTCTTTCTAGCCGAGCACCCAGGGGATTCCAGGGTAGACTCCAGACCCCCGCGACCCTGAACAGGATACAGCAGTTAATGATGGATGGATGAAAAAGGGCTTTAAGGAACTGATATTTTACTTGGGCGACTCTGCAGAAACGGACTTTAGAGGCATAAACTGTAAGTGTGTGAAGAATAAGAGCAGTAGTTTCTCAGCGGAACTACAGTATTTACAGTATTGTCTACAAGCTCTGGCAGCACAGCTGGACCTTTGACTGTGTGTGTGTGTGTGTGTGTGTGTGTGTGTGTGTGTGTGTGTGTGTGTGTGTGTGTGTGTGTGTGCGTGCGCGCGCGCGCGCGCTCGTGACCCAGGCTCTCGCCGCCGCCGCCGCGATCCTGTCCCTTTAAAGGCTCCGACCGGAGGACCATATGATCCCGGTGCTCCAATCACCGGGTCTCCTCGCGCGGCAGCGTCTGCATTTTTTTGGTTTTTTTTTTTTTTTGTCTTTCCGACGGACTAACATGGCGAGAAGGGGGCTCGCGCGAGGAGCGCGCGCCTGAGGACGACGGGGGCAGACGGGCGCGCGCCGACCGCGAACATGCGCCGTTAGACGCTGTTGTTTTCATGGAGAGGAGCCGCGCGGGCCACGGGACGGGCAGTGGGCGCCTCCTCGCTCCTCAGCACCTCCGACCAAAATGGTAGAGATATGCCTTCCTTCTTCCCCTCAGTATCCTTTCATCTTCTCACCTTCTTTTTTTTTTGCTAATTTTGCGGGGGGGGGGCCTCCGGGAACTTACCTGCGGCGGCGTCCGGCTGGCTTTTTTTTTTTTTTTTTTTTTTGCGTGACAGCTGCGCCGCGCTTTCCCGATCCAGGTGTTTGCGCGCGGACAACTTTGCGATTTGACGCGACGGAGAGACAAACAGCCGACATGTGCGGGATTTGCGGGATGTAGTGAAGTCCGAGCCCAGTTTTTGGGGCGCGAATCGCCCGCGAGGAGTTAAATTCCTTCGTGTCGCGAGACCAGGTCGTGACCTGCGCGTTTTCTCACGGACATTGATCTCTTCCCCCCCACCCCCCGCAAACTCACCGAGGTTCTTTTCATTTCCCCCCTAACGATGCCGTTATATTCGTGCATATTTATTATGGCTTTAAATCTCGGCTGCGCTGCTTTACACGGTCAGGATTAAAAGTGAAAGGTAAAAACTTGTCTCCAGTATGTGTTTATTTGCTCTAAAAAGGCTTTAATGTGCACAGCGGTGATAATGGATGGTGTTTCTGTAGAGGTGAAGTGCGCTGCCGTCGCGACAATGACATGGTGACAAAAATGTGTCGGATTACAGAGAAGCGCTCAGCACGTCAACACCCGCCCCCGCCGGGCAGATAAAACAAAATGAAAACTGCCAACGTTAAGTTTGGTGCGTAGACATTATTTTATGCGCAATAAGTGATGCTTTCTGCTTTGCTTTGATGGACACTCGGCTGGTTCTGCTAGATGTTGCGGTTGTGAGGAGTGGTTTCTCTGGCTTTGACTCTCGTGTTGAACTTTCTCCTTGCTCCAGCAGCCGAGCTCCTTCTCCGCCTGCTGTGGTTGAAATGTGTTGGACTTTGTGTGGATTTTCAATGGCTGCGTGCTGACAGATCTGATTTAATTTTTAGGAGTAGTTTTTCTGTTTTCTCCAGTGCTTTCAGCTGGTCTTGGCCCAGCTTTGGGCCTCCGGTCTGTGAATTGTTGTAGGATTGGCCACCTGTAATCTTCCCATCTTTTACCTGGTGCTCCAGCTGCAGGTCACGTGTGTTAGAAGTGTGAGGATCGTCTACAGCCGGTACCACGACGCTGGGGTGCGTGTTGGGTTTTCTCTCTCCTTCCCTCGGGTGTTGTGATGACCTGATGGGTGGGGTGGGATGGCACTTTGGCTGGGCTTCCAGGGCTGCATCAGGCAACCAGCAGAATGTGTTTTCTGAGATTCTGAGTGACATATCTCAAAGATCAGGCTTGACCACACGTAGGTTTTAAAGGACCTCCTTCTACATGGAGTAGAACCCTCGCTATGATACCATTTGCACGATTAAGGTAGTAGGCAGTGTCTCAGCTGGGCAATATCTACTGGTGCAGTTTTAAGGTAGGAACTCTACTCAAGGGTGCTGCAGGCGGAGGTGGGATTCAATCCTGGGTCCTCTGAGGCAGACTTTCCAATATATTGGATTTAACACCCCACTTTGGACACAGAACTGACCCCCCAATTTCAATTAGGCTTGTTCTTTGCTTTTTATATCAGAAATATTGCCCACTTGGTCTCCCAGGTGCTTCCAACAGTTGCTGAGAATGACCTGGAACACAGCAGGAACCGTATGGATGGACCGAGGTTGCAGATCTTACGAATGAGATATTTGATCCAGAGTGGCCACTGATCCCCTGCAAATTACGGCTTGTAACACCAGAGGTGTCCCAGGATCTCCTGTTGGAAACTTTTACCGTGGTACACTGACTGCATAGCGCTGTGCTGCACGAAACCCCCCGAAGTGAAAACGTACCGCCAACAATTGATTTTTCTGGGACGGCAGAGATTTGCTGTAAAAAGGTCGATGGTGGTGGACAAGTCATGTTTTAGTCATGAGACCAGAAAAGGTGAAATGATCTTTACTGTCTTGGAGGAAAAGACCTGGCGGAGTGCCACCAAGACCCAGAAGTCCCCCAAGTGAAGTGTTTTAGACGGCCTAATTTGGAATTCTAATCGGATGACACTCCGTGTGCCAAAACCAATTTATACTATGAGACTCCCACATCAAAGAGGGCAGCGTTCCGTGCGTGTGGCTCCGAAAATGAGGAAGAATCGGGTTGTTGTTTCGTCTTTCATTATTGATCCTTTTCATGATGGAACTAGAAGTCCCTGTCGAGGTAAATGTGGAAGTAGGATAATTTGCTAATATGCTTTAATGAGCCCCGTTCGAAACCCCGGTCCTCGGTCTGGGGACGGATGGAGGGAGACGGGCGACGAGGTCACTCGAGGACACCTCATTAAAAAGAGTATGCAGCTGGGTGGCGGATTAATCCGGCGTCTCTTCCACATCTGGATCCCCGGGTTAATATGTGGGTCAGTTGCGAAGCAGAGTGAGATCAGCGGTCAGAGTTTAGCGGAGAGCGTCGGCCATTTTTCAGCTGAGCCGGTCTTGTTTCGTCATGCGAGATGTTTCAGTGGCATCTTTAGTATTAACAAGTCACTGCCTTTCTACAGCTTACTTATGACTGTTCCATTTATTAAAAAAAAAAAAAAAACCCCTCACCCTCTGTTGTGTACGTTGTGGTTGGAGTAATTGTTATTCTTTTTTCTTTTTATTAAATGTCACTGTTTCTCTGGTGGCCTTTATTTGTCTTTGTGTGACAAATGTGATCCCGCCACGTTCGGTCACTTTTAGTAGAACGAGGCGGGAGTTTCTTTATACTGTCGATGCGCTTCAAATCCTGTCGATGTTCCCCGAATTATTTGTTTGCACATTTATATGGCGATTTATAACGTTACTGAGAGCCTCGCAATTGCTTAGAAATTAAATTCTCCCCAATTCCCCCTAAGTTACTGTTAATAATCACGTGAAAATTATAATGGCGTTCTGCGTCCCCCAAAATTTTGCACATTTTGTACGAAATGGACAAAATTATTCCCCCAAAAATACAAAAAAAGAGTAAACTTGCTTCGGTATTTAGTACTAGTTATTATCATTTATCTGGCCGGCTTTTGTAAAAGTACATCCATCCCCATTATAGAGATTGTCGCCTAAATATTCCCTTACCAGCATTTCTATAGTCTGCAATACAAAGTGCTGCTTATTTTTAGAACACCATAGTGAAAATCATAGTAAAAATCAGACGTGCTCCAGCACTGTTGAAAATGAAGTCTTAATGCCGCCGCTCTTGCTGCACTGAGAGGTATATTTGAGGATGCAGGATGACTGGGTGCCTCTAAGAAGCTTCTCAGAACACGTCTTTAATCCTGCTTTTAATGAATGTTTTAACTGGTGTTTTACTGTTATTTAAACCAGAGGGGGCCTGGTGGCCAGTGTGGGTTGTAGTTTCATCACCTGGGGCCCAGTGATTCTGGGAAAGACTCTGCACTGCCGTGACCCCCACCAGGCCCAGTAGTTAAGGATAGTGCATGGGCTGCATGGATGTTATATGTAAACAATAACATTAAAATCTTTTTCAGTATTTTGTTTTTTTTTAATGCACGTGTACCTCAATGTTTGTTCTTTTAGATTTACTTACTGTTACTGCTACATTTCATTTTTGTTTTGTTCTGAAGCACTTTGAGTTGCAACATCTACAAAAAGTGCCATGTAGTAGTAGTAGTAATAATAATCTGACTAATAATAACAATAAAATATTTTGTATATTATCTTATAAGATAGTACAACCCCATCTCAGAAAAAGTTGGGATGGTATGGGAAATGCGAATAAAAACAAAGTTGTGATTTCAAAATTCACTTTGACTTGTAATCCATCTCAAACAGTATGAAGGCAACATGTTTAATGTTTAGTCTGGTCAACTTCGTTTCTTTGTAAATATACATCCATGCTGTTGAGGGCCTGCAACACACTCCAAAAAAAGTTGAGACGGGGCAATTTAGGACCAATAATGAGTTTTAAAAAAAGAGAATAATGATGTGAGTAAAAACAGATGATGTTCAGCAGGTGGTTGTAATCATGCTTTGGTATAAAAGCTGCATCCAGGAAAGGCCTAGTCCTTTAGGAGTAAAGATGGGCCGAGGATCGCCAATTTTTACCACAGATGTGTGAGAAGATCATTCAAAAGCTTAAAAACAATGTTTCTCAAAGGCAAATCGGAAAGGATTTGGGTATTTCACCCTCAACAGTCCATAATATAATTAAAAGATTCAAGGAATCTGGAGAAGTTTCTGTGCGTAGAGGGCCAGGCTGCAAGCCTAAGCTGACTGCCCAAGATCTCCGATCCCTCGGACGGCCCTGCGTCAAGAGCCGTCATCCATCAATAAGTGATCTAACCACGTCGGCTCAGGAGTACTTTGGCAGACCTTTATCAAGTAACACGATAGGTAGTTACATCCACAAATGCCGGTTACAACTGTGCTGTGCAAAAAGGAGGCTGTATGCCGTAAGTGTCCAAAAGCGGCTTCGAATTCTCTGGGCTCGGAGGCATCTGGGACGGACCATCACACGGTGGAACGGTGTATTCTGGTCGGACAAATTGACATCTCAGATCGTTTTTGGAAGAAATGCACCTTGTGTCCTCTGACCCAAAGAAGAAAAGGACCATCCAGACTGTTACCAGCTACAAGTCCAGAAGCCAGCATTTGTGTTGGTATGGAGTTGTGTCAGTGCCCTGGCCAAGGGTAACTTGCACTTGGAGCAACACATGCTGCCTTCAAGACGGCATCTCTTCCACGGACCCCCGTGCATGTTTCAGCAAGACGGTGCAAAACCACGTTCTGCGCGCATTACCGAGGTGTGGCTGTGTCGGAAGAGGGTGCGGCTGCTCGACTGGCCGGCCTGCGGTCCTGACCTGTCCCCAACTGAGAATGTGTGGCCACAGCGAAGACCCCGTGCTGTTGTGCACCTGAAGACTCCTTTGCAAGAAGAATGGGACAAAATCACACCTGAACCACTCAATAAATCAGTGTCTTCAGTACCTAAATGTTTATTAAGTGTTGTGAGAAGGAAAGGCAATGTTACAAAGTGGTACTTTCTTTACTGTCCCAACTTTTTTTGGAACATCTTGCAGGCCCTCAGTGACAAGAATGGATGTATATTTACAAAAAAATAAAGTTGACCCGACTAAAGGTTAAATATCTTGTCTTTATACTGTTTGTGATGGATCAAAGTGAGTTTTGAAATCACTGCTTTCTGTTTCGATTTACGTTTTCCAGACGGTCCCAACTTTTTCCAGGTTGGGGTTGTACGTTTCAACTAATTGCTGGGAGAATTTTGAGACGGGGAATGCAGTATAACTTACAATAATGGCAATAATTTGTTCGGAATCCAGATCCTTGCTCATGCAGGTTGGTTTTCAGGACCACTGGGGTAAAGGTGCATCTTCTAAAGATTGAAAACCTGTCGTTGTTGAGCTTTTTCTGGCATAACGTAGCACATTGGATGTTTGCAGGGGACAGAGGGGACACAGGTTTGATGCTGAAATTTGAAAGTTTTGTCCCCTTTATTTATCTGTTCATCTAGATGAATTTTGCCGACAATTTGCAACTCGTCGCAACGGTCACAAGTCAGATGGATGTGTGAACACGGGAAAGCTGTTGAGCCACTGGAGAACACTTGGCAGTGATCTCTCTCTTCTTCTCGGTTTCACCCATCCTTCCCGCCTTGTGAGTCAGCTGGCTGGTTTGTACCCGGACTCTCCTGTGGACGTGGCCTGTTTCGCTCGTGTTGCCCTGGAAAGGCGTGCGATTTGTGAGGACGTCATGACAGCCACTAGAGACGTAACTTGCTCCTGAATGTTCCATAATGAGCGAAACGTGCAAAACCGAGCGAGGAAATGACAGAAGTGACGCTCGTAGGAAGCTTGCAAATGGTCACCTGGGCATTCTGTCTGATGCGTGGGAAAGTGGCTCCTGTAAGGTCTCTGATGTCGCAGCGTGGTGTTTGAACGAGTGTTACTCTGCCTCGTGTTTCCTTTGACTTTGAGTGTCGACCCGCCTTTGAACTAGTTTTGGTGAATCCTGGATTTGTTACTAAAATCCGAAGGGAACGCTCAACTGTTTGTGAAGTTGCGCAGTGCGGCTGTTTTGCCTACAGCCAGTTGCATTGAATATTTTTTAAATCAGTGTCTATTATGCTGAAGTTTCCTTTTTGGGGGGGGGGGGGTCATCTCTTTGATCAGCAGAAAATGAAAGTGCTATTTTATAAGAATCATGCAATACGAGCAGGTGAGACACTGACAACAAAAAAAAAATTAATGCCAAAGTTAAATATACAAGCTGAATCGAAATGCATGAATGTCATCCTATGATTCTGGTAAATCACGGCCTTGCGAGTAAAACCTGTGATGATCCAGGACTTCCGTAAATCTGTTAATCACATCTATTACTAAGGGTCATATGGAACACGTAGTGTAACTACTTGCTGAATAATACATTTATTCGGTTGTTTCTGAAAAACCCTGCAGTAGTAACATGTTTACTTTCAGGCTTCTATCACACATTTAACAGAAACAGATGAGGGAAAAATAATGACGGCTAACTGGTCGTATGTGTAAATCGAACACTAGCGCAGTTTGAAGAACAGTTGCATGTTTGTGAAGGTCTCCTTGCTGGTCAGGACCATGCAGTAACTCATTTACACTCCAGAAAGGCTTTGTCTTTGGTTATGATTCAGAGATGCCTGTAGTGGCTCTTGGCCCACCTTTAGCTAAGGATCCATGGCAGCAGTACTGAATGATGGACCCCTGCTGGCAGTGCTGCTGAAGCCGGATATTCCGCCGTTTCAAGTTCCACTTCAAAGGAAAAAAGGCAATTATTCTCGTGTACTTAATAATTTAATGAAAACCTGCAGTATACAATAGATTTTAGAATGTTGTATGGCACCTCTGTATAATTTGCATGGAATTCGACACACTGAGCATGACACTGGGGCCTGGCTGTGACTCCTGCCCTCTAACCCATGTTAAATGGCAAGGGAATTTTAATAAAACCTATGTTATCCTACATGATGGTCAAAGGACCAGCATCCTGATCCCTACAGGGTCCGATCGTTCCCTACACCCCAGCAAGAGCTCTGTGCTGCCCCACTCATGGCCACTTAGTGGTTCCACTCACGCGACGTCCAAACGTCAAAGTTTTGGCTTCAGTTGGGGGGGGTGAGACTCCTCTGTTCCTCAGAGCGGCTGAATCCCTTTCAACATTCAACAAGTGTGTGAATGTATTTTAGAGTCCCTTTTCTGTCCTCGCCTCGGAGCGGCTACGTAAACGGTGTAAATTTGTAATTGTTGCCACCATCTTTGGGGAAAATCTAGCTGTGCTGTCAAAATTACGTGTCTTTTGGTGTGAAATGCACTTTTGTCCACTGGATTTTAGAGAAAGCGTTTGGTCAGTGAGTAAACGTGAATGTAAAGCAGAACTATACCGGATGACTTTTGACTGTTAACATTAGAGACAATACGTTTATAGTTGTCCTCAATAATAAACATCATGGGCTCATTGCATTCTGTTTTATAACGGGTTGTTAAATAAGGCCCCCCCTGCCCCCCGTTGTATGGTTTGTCAGTCAGCTTTTATAATATACAGGGAGGAAAAAGTTTGGGGGGGGGGGGGTTCAAAATGTTGACATTTGATTAATAGTTTTGTTCATACTGAATGACCCCACGTGTCAGGGCTGGCTGAAGAGGGCAGTTGGGGTGAGTGTGGATTTTATATAACCGCATATTCAGGGCACCCAGCCCACTGCTGGAGTTCAGCTGCCTTGTTTCTACAGACTTGCAGCAAAAGCTGCCTTCATGTTCTGCCCTGTAGATTCATAAAATCAAAAGTCCTTTCTCTGTGTCACAGTTGAATGTTTTGGCGTGTTTTATTGTGCAGCTTCAGTTATATTTGAGGCACGGTGGTGCAGCAGGTAGTGCTGGTGCCTCGCGGTGCCTTGGCTGTACACTCAGACACAGGCTTGAATACAACATTTATATATTAAATTTTTAGCGGACACAAAGTTTTCTAGAGTTGAAATTTTATGTTTTTGCATTTGGTTTCATTTTCTGCCTGGCCGTGTGTGTCTTTGAAAGCAAGCTTGATGGAAGGATGGACTGATATCAAGACCAGGTTTCCATTTCTCACTGTCCCACGACATCGGCTTCTAATTTACCACTTTGTTTTGCTCATGTCTTCACAAGCAGATTCCTGGCTCTGTGCTCCAGTTGGACAAACCTTGCGTTTTCTTGCCAGTCCACTGAGCAGCCAGATCCCCATATGGAAGCAAGTTGCCTTCTTCACCTCCTCAGGTTGTTTGGAGCTCAGGGTCAGCTGTTTTCTTTAAAAATATATTTTACCTCGGGTCAGTCACATAAGTAACGTTTCCACAATTTGACCGACTCGGTTGTTCCGACACGAGATGTGGGTGTTGCTTCTTCTTGGTTGCATATCGTCTTCCTTCTCCCACATTGACTGAAAAGCACTGATGATGACCTCAGCCAGTCATCCTGATTTGATTTTTCCAAATGGATGACTTCATGTAACTGATTTGTATTTTGAAATAGCTTTGGTGTCACACAAAACATAACTCCCGAGTTCTGACTTAATTATAAAACCTTTAGTTGAGCTATTTTTTTTGTTTTCCGCAAATCACAGACTCTTGCGCAACAGATGAAAATAAGAACTGATCACCACCACCACCACTGACCGCATCCCTCTATATCATTACCACCATCTGACTTTACTGACAGTCCTGACTTTCCACTAATCCTCTTTTCTAATCTGTTTATCTATCAGTTCAACATCTTGTCTATCTCTTTATTTACTGACTTACCTGTATTCTACCTCACCTTGTCTCGCGTTACCTTGTGTGTCGGGAGAAACTGCTTATTGTTCACATCTGTAAGTGCACAATGAGAATAAAGTGAACCTTGAAAATAAATAGCCCATCATGCTATCTCTCTCAAGCCAACTTTTCTTTACATTTTTTTAGACATTTTATTTGTTGTTACCGTGGTTATTTGGCACAAGTGTGCCTTTGTGTCGCAGAATGTGAAAAGGTGATTAGCTGTTCAGCTAGCTAGAGATCAATGGTTATATCCTATCCTAAGTTCTAAACAAGTAACTGTACTTGTATGAGAATGAAATGTAACCATTTAAAATTATGTATTTGACTAAGTCAGAAAAAACTGAAAACATCAAACCTCAGTTGTGTGTAAGTCTCATGCAACCGACTGAATAGCTTCTAAATGTATTTGCTTTTTCTGCTGCAAGGTATGGTCCACAGAATAGCAGAAGGGAGGCCTTTCGAGGGTCACATTATGGTTCTTTATATTCCGATCAAGGCAAGTTCTTATTTCTTTGCGTTAAATTATTTCATTGTCTGTGGGACGGGTGGGGGCAGTAAACAATGGGTGGTTTATGCTGGATCTTCAGGTTCTGTAGGGTACAGCAGCAATTCTCTTCGTGTCTCAGATTGACCCGCCCGCTCCGGATCACGACCCGGTCCCTCAGTGACGGCTGTCTTTAGGTGAACCATAGCAGGGTAGATAAAGGGAACAGAAAGCTATGTAGGTCCTGCTGGAATTTTTTTTTTTTTTTTTTTTTTTTTTTAAATCTTCAAATCTAGTTTTTTACTAAAAATTGTGCACAGGAATTTGCAGAGGCTACTTATATAAAATATTACATTTTCCATATCCTGTGACGGACTGCGTGGGGTGAATCTGCTCTGAATTGGTGCCATCTTTCCAAAGAAATAAATAAGAACGTTTTCCAGGTCACCAGAACTTTGTATGTTTTGCTAAAAAACTGTTTAGTATGAAGTAACTTCACTACCATTCCAAGCACTGAGATTACTTAAAAAAAAACAGAAATCCTTTTTGAGGACCCCCCCCCTCGATTTCATCAACTGCTTGTCCAGCTGTTTCTTTGAGAATGTTATATGTTATACAATGTTTAACGTATTTATTTTTGTAAGAGAAAGATGGCTATACTGTGAGTGGAGAACTAGGGGAAGGAGACAAAGGTGAGAAATCTTTGGCCTGTGTTCTCAACCAGGACCTGTTACATTTCTCCACTGTTGGTGAATTGCTCTTGACAGCTGCCGCCCTTGTCCAACTCAAACACGCCACTAGACAGTGGACAGTTTGTGTCAGTGGAACCATTTTTGTAGTTATTTCAGCTGTGAAAGGGAATGGGTAAATGTTGAAGTTCTTGGGTGCTTCCATCTGAATCCTCCTTCGCCGAGTCTTTGGTTCTCGGCTTTTCTGTATTCATCGTCACACAGATATTCGGACGCTGTAATTGTACGCTGGATGGGTTTGGGGAATTATTCGTTTCTGTGGACTTCAGCGGAACCCATTATCTCTTTGACCTCACTGCTGAAAGGCAGCTGATACATAGATTGTCTTCTATCTAGCAGGCTTAGTGGTTAGAGCTCGATCATAAGACCCAGGTCTCAACCACACCTCCTTCTGTAGTATCCTTGAGTGATGTACTTGCTGTGAATTGTGCTCTCCTCAATAGGGGATGTACTATGTCAGAGGGCTGCATGTGAGCTGAGAGCCCTCAGCTCTTGTTTTGTTTTTATCCTTTGTGTCAAGTGTTTACATAACAGTCTGATGTCATCCCTGTTCAGTGTGATGTCATTTGTACTTGTCAACCTCATTAATTCAGCCCTTTTCCTTAGTCTCACTGTGCTTTATTTATTTTCCCGGTGTCACATGTTGAGTTGTTTTAGTTCCTGTGGTGTGTTGAGAAGATTTTAGCAAGTTGATGTTGCAGACTTCCAGAGAAAATGCGTCAGAACCAGAATGTTTGTATTTTAGCCCTGAACCAACTTCTCCAATGACCACTATTTGGTTCAGTTTTTGAATGATAAACTGCATTAAATTACCAGTGCAGAATGGTTAGTAAGAACTATGTGCAGTTTTGGACATGTCAAAAAGAAGTTGACTGAAAGAGCTCTTCCTGCACCCTGAGATCTCTCCCGGTTGGTGTGCTGGACAATATGTGTAGTTTGTACCTTCTGTTTATGTCCCATGAAATTTGTGATGTTGATAAGAATTTGTCTGTGTTCAGAATAGTCTGGTTGGACTCTGAAAGTTTCGATAGATAGCAGAAAGGTAGGACACCACGATCAGATTGGAAATGGGTCGAAGATGTCCGTGTTTGTGACGGCTTGTTTGCTGTTAGGACTTGTAGTGTGAGCTGAATAGTAGCGGATTTGATGCTTTTGAAACAGGTTTGAGATGTCTGAAAAGTGCGCAAGGTGGGCTGATGCTCAGTCATTACACAGCGGTGCCTCTTTCAGTTTCCAGGTTTGGAGAATTGGGACTTTTTAGGCGCTTCCCATAATCCCCAGTGCTGTTTCGTGCTCCCTGTTGACCAGATTCTCTGACTGAGCTGCTCTCCCAGCAAAATGCTGTTGTAGCACAGGGACATTATTCACAGCAGCCTCGCAGCTGCATTTCATTACCCAGGGTGCACTAAGTTACGCTGCAAGTCGGCTCACGCGGCGCTTTCCCACCGTTTGTTTGAAATTTTTGTTCCTTTTGTTAAATACATATGTGCTGTGAACAAAAACATCTCCTAGTATCTTCCATTCACTGCAGAAATGTAACATTTAGTACTTAATAGTTTACTGATCCCGGCAGATACGCCAATAACAGGAGCAGCTGAACTTATTTTTCCCACTCGAGGCCCTTGACTGGACACATTTACAGCAGTATTGACACAAAATTGCAACCACTGGAAGTCTGAAAGATGAAAAAAAAAAAAAAAAAAAAAAAAAAACTCCAAGCCCTCCTAAAACAAAAGAAAACCTGTCTAGTTGTTTGTTTAGGTGTGGAGTGTGCAGTAGTGGAGCTGCTTGGAGAATTGAGGTGCAGGCAGAATCATGTCTTGCAGTTTTCAGCTAAAAGGTTCTATACTGATAATAAAGTGATATTTCATTATATAGGCGGCCTCTTGAGCGTCTTAGAGCCGGACAGGTCGCTCAGCCCTGTTTTAGTCTTAATATTATTGTTTAGAGTCTCTTGCCTTCCCTAATGCCCCCTCTGAAGTCCTTTAATGCTTCTGGTTAGAATTAAGTGCTTTTTCTGATCCGTGATCCCTTTAATGTATGTTTTGTCAGACATAAGGGTTATACTTCAAAACTTAAATAAATGCAAGGCAATAGTCTGATGTCTGTAGGGGAAAATTATAATGAAGAGCCAGCTGGGAAAATAGCAGTTACAGATATGGGCTTGTAAACAGAGGGTTAATCTAAAGAAAAAGTTGTTGTTATTGTTGTTGTTATTATTATTATTATTATTATTATTATTATTATTATTATAAGTGACACGTTGATGTTTTTGTTAAGATCTGATGAGAAAAAGATGCTGGGCGCCAGGTGTAGTTTCTGGTGTTTTGGAGGAACTGAGTCAGATTTACTTCGGAACAGAATGCAGGCTCTAGTGACCAAGCAAAGCCAAATCGCATTTCCTTCAGCAGTAACACGATGACAACTTGATGAAAATAACGGACGTATTCTGTGGCACCACGAGCTTGCAGAAGAATTTGTGGGGTTTTGAAGATTTAGGAGAGGCACAAGATGCACGAGACCCAGTTAATTTTCGGCACAGGGTGGCTGATCTCGAGATACGTTGCCAGCTCAGAACCGTTGTGCAGAGTGAAAAATCAGGTCCGAAAGGTAGCGTTTCCCTTGGAAAAGTTCCTCAGCTTGGTGGTAAATCATGAGCTGTGGATGTTTTTTGTCTGTGAAAGCAGCTATGGTCCTTGCTGGTGCTGTATAGATGTCCTGCCGCAAAAATGGTCACAGGCTGAAGGTTTAGGAATCAGCTCTCACTTACGCTCGTCTGCTCCGAAAATGGCGACAGCTGGATGCGGGGTTCTTCACCACATTTTTGCTTCGGGCTTCTGTAGGATGAATCGGCTTTGGTGCCCGTGGATCTGACAGTGCAGGCAGTGTGAAGTGCAGGCGGTGGAGATCTGACCCGGCCAGGCGCAGCTCCACATGCTGACTGGTGGAACAAGAGGGGCGCAAGACAAAGGGTCCCACTGTGCTCTGAGCTCAGCTGTGCTTCCTACACATCTTCTGGCATGTGAGTGGTGGACTCTGTATGAATCAAGGCCAAGGAGCATATTAGCAACTTCGCCCTCTTTTCATAGGAGGAAAATTCGTCGTCCGATACGCACCATCCGGCCGTTTTTACCCCGCTGTTGCTGAAATGCATTGTGGCTCTCGGTGTTACGTGTGAGGACCCGTGGTGAGTGTGAGGCTTACAGGCCACCTCCAGCCAAAAGTGGCACAGCACTTGGACATGTTATAACTTCTGGAAGATGCCAAAGTCAGATATGTCTGTCCGAGAATCCAGGAGGTGACGTGTGTCAGGTAGTCCAGTGTTAACCTCTGAAATGTCTGTTATCTGCAGGGTGAAGGACCTGACCGTGCCTCCTTTCTTTAGAGCTCTGAAAGCTTAGCTTTGCTTTTTTTAAGCTTCTTTAGCACCCACATAACAGAGAGTGACAGATATTCTATTATATGGTTATTAATGCAATATGGAAATTTTCAAATATTCATTTTATCTGCAGACCATTCAGCTAACAGATCAAGCTGTAAATCTTTGAAGAATTCTATATTTTAACAACGTTCATTTTCATTATTTCCTGTGTGGTTATGTGCCGGAACACCACGTTGTATAGCACATTACTTTAGTATATTATAGTCTGCAGAAAGTGTTGAACTTAGCTGGTTATTAAATAAAGGCCCAGATATTTGCTCCTGGCATCAAACCTCACAGGAAGCTCAGGATGCTTTGCTCGGTTGTGTCCTTCTAATTGAGATGCCAGTATCATGTTCCAATTTGGTTTAAACTGACTTCCTCTGTGCACCGGGGGGAGGGGGGTCTTGAATTTCAGCTTCTTGATGTGTCAGCAAATGGATGTAATCTGTTTTGGATTATATCCAAAAATGCGGGCCTATTTTCCTACATTCGTACCGGTGGCTTCCGAGTTGGTAGCCAGAAATATCCATCTTTTGCATTATTATAGTTAGTAAAGTGAAACAAAAGCATCTATCTTACATCTAAAATATGTTGCTGGGTTTGTGTACTTAATGGAGGGCTGTTAGATTAACGTTGTTCTGCTTCTGGACCTTTTTGCATGGGGTTTCAGCTGATGTCCGACTCCTGCTCAGTGTAAACTTTGGAAAATGTGTCTCCTTGCGCAGCAGAAGCTGTTATTTTTTTTTATGGGCCGCCTTCCGTCCCTCACTGTTGGCCTGAGTCTCCAGATCTGCCACTCCCTGGCTTCAGCTGGACTTGAGAAATTTTTAGTCATCTTGGACTTACCAGCAAGGCCTTTATTGGTTTAGGCTGCATTTGTGCTTCAGTCCGAGGAATTTTAGGCGTTTGACCGCATTTGACCGTGTTTGCATAGCTTTGCCGTGCGCGGCGGCTGCTTCCCTGCTTCGTCGGCCAGGTGAGTCTTGCCGAAGTCACCGGTGCGAAAATGGGAGTGAGGTCACGGTCATTTACAGTGGCGCTGGGCCAGACGGTAGTTTTGTTTTTTCTTTCTTCCTTTTTTTTAAAATTTTTTTTTAATTTTTTTTTTTTTTTTTGGCTCCATGTTAAAAAAGACGTTTTGGGAAGGCTTCTCGCCGGGAAACCTGAGCTGCCAGGTTGAGTAATACAACCTGGGTGAGGACGGCTCTGCCAAGGGTAGGGGTGGTTCTGCTCCACTGCAGCCCTGGCAGCGTTCACCGTGTGAACGGTTTGACCTGCCTCTTTCGTTCTTTAGCTCAGAACAGATGTGAGACGATCAAATTTTAATCAAGTCCCTTATTTGTCAGGAAGGTATTTTTGCTTTTGTAGAAAAATCACTGAAAGTCCCAGCACTCTGTTCTCTAAATGGTTTTTTCTCCCCTTAAGATCGCTGCTATTATAGCCTTTTTCTGTAAATTGGTCAATATTCAGTAGGACATTGCATGGTGGCATGAACTCTTTCTTTTATTTTATTCCAAGGGTTGCTGGTTCGAATCCCAGTCGAGGTATGGTGCTCTTGACTTGCCCTCAGTTAATGCAGTACAAATACCCTGCTGTATAAATTATTAAATCGTTGTAGATTTTTCTAACCTTGCAATATGTAACAAAACAATTATTTATTCAAAACTGTTAATAGTAATAATGTATGCAAATTTCTAATAATTGTCGTGTTATAGGAGTGAATGCACTTTGTAATGTAATGTGGTTTTTCCCCGAATAAGGGCGGCTGCTGAATTACTCCAGGGTTTTAAATTCACTGATTTGTTTTATTATTTATTTTTTTTTCTTGAGGACTTATTGCATTAGGTTCTGTTTGGAGCTGATGGAAGTTGTAATCTGGGCGCATGTTGGTTTCTGGATGACCAAGCTGTCCTTACATGCTCCTAGAACTTGGTGAAAGGCATAAGGATGCTGTCAGCGGGAATTGCTTTCAATTTTGGCACCACTGAACCTCATGGCCCTGTGTTCCTTCAGGCTCTGTTATCTTCATTATTTCACAGACAGATAAAATGTGTGGTTCCTTTTTTCTTTTTTTTTTTTTTTTTTTTTTTTNGGCTCTGTTATCTTCATTATTTCACAGACAGATAAAATGTGTGGTTCCTTTTTTTTTTTTTTTTTTTTTTTTTTTTTTTGGTTGCACATCAATTACAGGCCGATGTTTGTCGAAGGCAGTAACGCCAAGTGGGCCCTCGAGCACCTTGGCCCTGCTGTGTCCCCTTTGCCCCGAGGAACTGAAAGTCAGGAGATGTAAGAAAACGGTTACGGAAAGCTTTGAAGGTGTTGCGTCAACAGGCGTCACAAAAGTGTAGAATGACTACATTTGCGTTTGGTGTTTTTTTTAAGTGATAAAACATATGAAATTCGACCAGGTCTGGTTTTAAATGTTTGCTCACTGCAGAATACGGTGCAGAATTACTTCGATAAAGGGGAACGGCTCCCTGGTGCTCAGCACTTCAGCTTCTCTCTTATGCAGCTCACTAGCCAGGAATGCCTTGTTTTAATATTTTAGGGTCGTTTTTCCTCTGCTTGGAAAACAAAAATATTGGCATATAGTAAGTACTCTGCATTGTCAAAACAAGCGGTACTTGCTTGACGCCAATAAAGCGATTTGAATTTTCCGACCGTAAGCTGACTGTAAAATGCACCAAACTTGCACGGTATTGTTAAAATATAGTTGCTGATGTTGTGAATTTCTCCTGGCAATTTCCCTTTTCCTTTTTCAGTCTTTTTTTTTTGATAGAACAGCAGAAGGAAAAGGAAATTGTGTGGTTCTATTAATAAAACCTTTTTCTATTTTTTTTTTTTAAATATTTTTTTTAAACGGGAAACTCCACAAGCCCACATAGAAGTCAATAAACTGCCTCCTTGGACAGAAAACACAAATCTAGATGGGTTGTTGGCCATTTTGAAATTTTTATAAGGCCTCAAATTTAGGACGGTTAAAGTGGAAACGATGTTCCTTCTGTACATCTGCCGTCTGTCTTCTGGTGTGTCTCCGTTCCAGTCCAAACGTCAGGTTGATGTGGACTCTGCTCTGCTGGTTTTACTTTGTTCATTTAGCCTCGAGTGAGAAGCAGAGCCCTGTAAAGCAGTCCAGTTCAACACTGCACATGTCATGTTCTCAGGCACCAGTGTAGGAATTTCCTTTTGTATTCTCTCATGAACGGTGGAAAAACAGCGCTGGGGGGGAGAGGAGCTGCGGAAGTGTGTATCTTGTGTTGGTGTGTTTATACCTGCTTTCCCTCAAAATGTTCCCATAAGGGTGGTAAACCCAGGAAAAGTATAGCTTGTGGTGACGGGCCTCGTAAGGACTTTTTCAAATTAGTTAACTCATCTTAAAGTAAAAATATATTTTCCTTTTTTTGTCAGGGTGGGCTTAGGGATCACTTATTTTTGGGGATCCCACTGAATTTTTGCCTGTGTAAAAACATACTTTTCTAGCATTGCATGTGGTGAAAAGTCTGGTGCTGGGAAAGTACTGGTGGTTACAGGTTTGTTTTTTTTTTAAATCTCAGGACCTGAGTAACTCCCAACCAGCAAGAACAAAACTCTCTTCTGCCTCCGACCCCAAAACTTAAGTACTTTGATTCTGATGGATCAGAATCATTGAACCCCTCCAGAATTCAAGAATCATCTCAAAATCCATCACTTCCCCTCCCTGTCTTTCTTGACCACCTAAGCGCTGTATTAATTCACCGTTTCGCCACGATCATCTACATATCTCCTGTGGCTTTGCTAAGCAGCTACATGAGCCAGCAAAATGGTGGTGTCAAACAAGCAGGTTGGCCTTCGATCATCCTGTGTCTACAGCTGCAGCACTTTGTCTGTTGTGAAATACACTTGTACCTCACTTGGGCTGTATAATAAATGTAAACGTAACCCATCCATGTTACCGCAGAATTATTTTTCCGGATGGGAATTCAGGTGGAAAAGTGTAATTTCTGCTCTGAGTGGCTCTGTTCTGGTTCCGTCGAGAACTATTTGGCTCCATTTTAACTCCATTTGACTCCATTCCAGCTCCAGCCCTTGAAGTGCAGAGAGAGCAGCTCTGGCTGTGGTCCTCGTACTTGCGGTCGAAGCGCCTGCTGTCACCCGGCTCTTACACACCACACCGTAAAGTTGTGGCATCGCCCTCGCGGGGTCTAATTATTAGCTGCTTCGCTCTGGTAGCCCCTCATTCCCATAAATAAAGCCTGGAACGGCGCGGTGTGGTGCAGCGGTTGTTTTTGCAGTGCAGTAAGCCTGCAAAGCATTTTTCTTTAACTTCATCCAGATGGCTGTTTCTGCAGATGCGTGACAGTTATCGCAGTGATTTGCGCGCTTTTCTGAGCCCCGACAGAGGCGTGTCCTCGCCGAACAGTGTTGTCTGTCTGAATTGTCCCCGAAGGAAAGACGTCCCCTCCCTGTTCCCTGCCACGAAGCTCCAGAAAAGATGTCTATTGTTGCGATGGCCTGTGAGAGGAATGCAGGGCTGTGCAGCTGTGAGCGCGATTCCTGCCCCGGCCTGAACTGCAGTATTAATATAGTAAATTCAGTTGAATATAGTTCAGTTAAACAGTGTGTCGTCGCTTGTGGGGAATGTGGTTTGGCAGCAAAGCGTGTTAAAAATCGAATAAGTTATGGCACAAAGTGCAAATAAAGGCCACAGTCAGCATTCTTTCAATAGCTACGGCATATCAAATAAAAATGTGAAAAATAACGTGTATTGCACAAATAAGTGGCTCGAAATGAAATAACGCCTACATTAGCGCAGAGCGCGCTATAAATGGCGGGAATTGGTTGCGTTTTGATAGCGTCGTTCAGATTTCCGGCGGTCGGAGCTGACAGAGGTGACCCCTTGCGTTCAAAAGACCCACCTCCTGCCACGGTTCCCTTGAACAAGGTACTTGCCCTGAATTACTCCGGTAAAAATCGCGCAGCTGTATAAACGTGCAAGTCCCTTTGGAGATGAACACCGGCCAAATGCGGAATTTAAATCTAAACGTAGGGTGATCTCGAATGACACGGCTTCATCAGGTGTGGGTGGGACGGTCTTGTCTGAGGAGAATAGCCACACACGGTCAGACGCCCAGCAAACCGAGACTTTGTGACTAACCCTTTAAACGTTTTATTTTTGGGCTTTAGATTTTGTGGTGTTGTTCTACGAAATGCGATATGTTTAACTACAGTTTTGAGGGTTCTGATAAAAATTAAATTTGTCTGAAACTTCACTTTTGGTCATTCCTGTGTTCGCCCCCCCCCCCCCCAATCCTCTGACCTACTGAATGTATGAATGGTCAGACATGCAGAAAAAGGGAAATAATCAGTAAATTCCTGCAGTGTATTTAACCGGGTAAATTCCCCCATCACTTTGCATCCCTCCAGAAAATATATTAGTCTGTCAGGGTTTAAGGTCTCTGCCCATACCTCACAGCTGTGAAAGGGAGGAATCGCTACCCTGCGTGTACTGGAGCCATGATAGTTTTAACAGGTTATAAAAGTTTTTCCGATGAAACTCCTTCACACATGGATTTATCATTAATGCGAGCAATGAAACCGCAGGATTCCCGTTCTGCTTATGACTTCCGGATGCAAGGGTTTGAACTGCACTGAAAGGACTGGCTGATGGTGTTCTCCATTTGGCCTGTGCTTATTGAGGAAGTAAATCTGTTAGAATGATGGCAGGCAGATGCTGGCCTTTAATGGTTCTCATTTTTTCTAGCATTAACTCTCCTCTATTTGCATAAAAAACATTGGAGATTTTAAGATCTAAATTTTAGTGCATATTGGTAGTGGCTGTTATCAGTTATGCCTGCGGTCCTTGTAGTTTTGCATATTCGGTTTGATTCGGTTTAGTTTGACGGAGCTCTTCTCGCCAGGGTGACGTGGTGCAGTAAAGGGAGGGAGATGCTCAGCAGATGTTCTGTTTCTAAAGGTGACAGACATTTTTAGTGAGAATAAGGCAACTGAGGAGAGGAAAACAAAACCACCCCAATACCAAAGAAGGGAAGAAAATTAACCTGAGGGTCCCAGTACCAGTATCTGCCCACACTTCAGGGATGTTTGCTGTGGTGACATGTCAGATATGGATGTCTAGTGTAAACGCCAGCGTGTCTGTCAAGACAGAGCTATGATCTGAGGACGATTAAGACATCATGCAGGCCCAAGGTTGCTGATCTGTTTGTTGGTGTCTTGCGGTTCCAGGCCCCCAACTGCAGGACCGTTGAGGTTCCAGGTCCAGGGGGCAGCGGTACCACAGTCTGGTCTTCCAAGATGCAAAGGAATTTCAAGGAGAAAGAGAAAAAGAAGAAAACTTGTGAACGTATCAGTGGTGTAGGGTCTGTTATAGTGGCTGTTCGGATGGTCTCGGCAGTTGTGCTTGCAGCCCTTGGCGGACACTATGGGGTCCAGAGTGGTCTCCATGTTAACATGCCTAATGACACAAACCATCAGGTTCCTTTCTTATGGTTTGGGGGCAAACCTTAATAAATATAATTTGACACCATATCAGTTTTGTCTAACTGCCAATGTCATTGCTGCTATCTTACAGTTAGCTACTATTACCCTTGTTCGTACTTATTTTTACGACTGCCAGAATCCTTTCTGGAGAACCTAGAGATTGCAGTCGACATGCTTATAGAGGCGTGATTGTGATTTATATCACCAGCACCTTTGTTTTCTTTATATCAACACAAAAATTTGAGGGCTTACATGTGCAAAATTTGAACACAAGACTAGCCTGGCTGTGCTGATCTTAGTAAGGAGGGTGTCTAAGGGTAGCAGGTATGAAGGGTCACAGTAATGCCCAGATCTTAAGTGCCCAGTAGAGAGATGTTTCATTAGTTTTGGATTCCTGCTTCTTACTCCTGAAATCTTTCCCCTTTGAGATGCTTGTGACATGATGGTCCTCATCAGTAATGATGGATGAACTTGTTTTTGTGTGTTTTTTGTGTAATGTATAAATATGTGAGTGTTTTGTTACAAGTTGGACCACTCGCTGTTGTGTGGGTGCGTATGTTATTTTAGAAGTTGGCTTCCCGCTGGACGAACTTTCGGGCAGTAGATAACAGTAGGCAGTAGATACTTGAGTTACTGTAACACAGAAGCTGTAGGTCACCTTTGACATGCATATCGGCTAAATAAAGAAGTGATAATTATAACAGCACATACTATAGTTCCTCCATGCTGGGTTTCTCCCTTCTGAACAGGAGGGAAGTGAGCGTGAACAGTTGAAGATTGGGGTAATGAGTCGTACCAGAATTGGACAAGAACTAGAAAATTGTACGTTTCTCGTAGAGTAGCAGGTCTGTGTTTGTTGCTTCGGTTGTAAAAATCTAGGGAAAAGTGAGGTGTCTTTTTTTTTTTTTTTTTTTTTTTTTTTGGTCCAGTGGATGGGGGGGGTTTTTTGGGGTGGGNNTTTTTTTCTTTTTTTTTTTTTTTTTTTTTTTTTTTGGTCCAGTGAATGGCGGAGAGTTCTTGGACTGGACATGGGACGGAAGGGTGACCCACTGTGAATGTCAAAATGGCCTCCACGTGGTCTCTTAATACCCACCCTGGGTCTTTGGGAAAGAAGTTGTGCAATTTTACGTTTTTCTTGCTTTTCCGTGCTGTTTATGGCTCAGTCAACTACTTATTCAGGCTGTGGACGAAGGAAATGAGTGCATTGGTGACTAAATTGTATGGTGTGTGTGTGTGTGTGTGTGTGTGTGTGTGTGTGTGTGGTTACTCTGTAGAGGACTGTTCAGCATCTGCCTTGCCTAGTCTAGCACTAGCAGTTAATGTATGATGGATGGAGGGGAAGATGAATCCTGCTAGCCTTGTGGTGTATTTACCGAACCTTAAAATGTCTTATTTCAAACACGGGACTTTTACCTTCATGTGAATAAAAGTCCCTGTGTACTAGTAGTATTATACACACAGACGCCTAGAAGCTTTTGTAATAGGCCCAAATCGCGTAGAGAAATAAAATACATACTCAGGCCCCTGAAAAGTGCAGTTCAGGTTACTGCCATATAGTGAAATTGTTAGAGATGATCTATTATTGAGTTATTTTAACATTACTGTAGGTTTTTCATTTAGGGAAGCACCTCAAAATCTATCACAATAAAGCACAGTCCTTTCATAGACCATATAGCTCACCGTGCAAACAAGGTTATTCAGAGGTGCTTCAGACTGACCATCTGTGTATGAAAAGATGGGACTAATTCTGTTATTATAATAATTGTTATTGCTGTTTTGGTAATTGTGACCAACCCCCCTGACTTTGTCCAAAAAATGCTTGAACGGTTACCCTTCCATATAATGAAGGAATCTTATTGCAGCATTTCAAGGACAAGCGACTTCCTCAAGGGCCTTTTGAACTGAACCAGCAACCTTCCGGTTGCAGGGCCGCGTCCTTGTCGTCGAAACCTAATACTTACGCTTTGTTTTCTTTTACTTTTTTCAGCTCTTCTGTCACCCAGTATGTAGCAGTGAGTGTTAAATGAGTTGCTCTTATATACTGTGATTATATATTGCGATAGGAGTTTGGCTGTTTCGAAGAGCATCTGAAAATAATCCAGATGTGAGGTTGGTCGTTCTCGGTGCGCAGACGGCTTAATGTCAGCGGAGACTCGGGATGCGATGGAAATGATACCGCCATCTGTTTTATCGGCTGTTGCCATGGAGGAAAGGCAAACGCACAACAAAAGGAAGAAGATCCAGTTAATTTTGAACTTGTACCGAAATAATTTGGTATGTTTGTGTGTGTGTGTGTGTGTGTGTGTGTGTGTGTGTGTGTGTGTGTGTGTGTGTGTGTGGTGTTTTAATGCCACTGAGCTGCATTGGAGAAATGCTGGGAATACAAAAGAGTTTTTGGGACCGCGTCTGTAAATCTTTGGGTGCCGGCACACAGCTGTATGAAGGGTCCGGTCCGGTGGACCCCTTTGAGCCGATTTTGGGATTTTTTTTCCTTGTCTTCTCTGGCCACGGCTGTAACGTGAGATGTTCAGAGGCTGCCGAGTGTCTCCCAGGATGTCTGTGTCTTGGAGAGTTTCAGTGTTACAACCCTGATTGGAGCCACAAGATTACTTTTCCTTCTGAAGCTCCCAGCTTTGTGTGAAACTGCTCTGGTCTCCATCATGACCGGTGGTGTTGGGCAAGAAGAAATATCAATTCTTATTAATTAATATTCACTCTTTTTCCCACGGTGTCTCACGTTTGTATGCTAAGCTGCTTAAAATCACGCCATTTTTAACGGGAACAATTCAGTAACGTTTCTAATAAAATAACATGAAAACACTGTAAAAGTGCCTCTTTTAAAAACCCAAAACCCCCGATTTGTGCTGTACACACAGTTAACGCCAACGTTGCCTGATCATGTCAGATTTTTCTGCAAAAGTCGACGTTGTCGCTTAGCCGCTGTCGCACATTATAGAGGCAGCAGTAACTTTTGAACGCTTTCTGTGCAGGTTTACAGAAATTAGATTATGACTCTCAAATCCTTCGAGGGAATTGCTTTTTTTTTTTTTTTTTTTTTGGCCCTATTTATTATTTCTTTTTCATTTAAT